>OX101786.1:4341720-4354220 GCA_944452715.1 Ophion slaviceki | reverse complement strand
CATTGACGGCCATTTGCCATTAAACAATGTAATATTTTTCAATAAAAAAATTACTGAAAGTTCTTCAAGATGTGTTCTTTAAGATGGTATATTGATCGATTAAAAAAGTTTTGTAGTTTTCTTTAAAGAAATTCATGAAAAAGGCCTTTTTTTGCGCTACAAGTGGGGGTAACGCCTTAATGTAGGTTCATATTTACATTCGTTTTTTTTGCGTCGGCTTGCGAACAATTGTTTCATTATGTCTTTTTCAGTGAGAGGCAGTTTTATTTTTTAAAAATTCCTAACTAGTAGATGTGTGGATGGAAAATGTAAAAAGTAAATTTAAAAAACACGCGGTTTTCAGAAAAATTTGTTCTGTATTGCGACTTCAACAATATTATGAGAAAATTCACGAAGAAATAACAAAAGCAAGACACACAGGTAAATGCTCGGGAATAGACTCAAACAAGGACGTCATGAGAATACTTTTAATAACTTCTCAACCTCTAATATCCAACAAAAGAAGAATAATAACTATAAAACAGGTTAACGCTGATAAAGAGGTTCAAAAGTTGACATTTAATCAAACGAGGCCTCCACTTCCTACAGTTTAGATGTAGAATTTTCTAGTGACAAAGAATCTTTAAATTCTGACTAAATTAGGGATCAACGGGACAGGCTTTGGTAAGATTAGAGATATCTGATATATTTTTAATAAGAAACAACAATGTTTACCGCATTTAAGGGGTTAAGCCACTCTAGAGGCCGAAAAAATAGGCTTTTTGGGGATTTTCTTTCAGAAAAACTGCAAAATAAATCGAGATTACCAAAAAGGTTGTTTATCGTACATATCAGTGACTGTATACAATAATTTTGTTGAAGCGAATAATTTCAAAATGGCGGCTGTGCAGCGTTTAACTCAAGACTGCATTTTTATTTACTTGAAATGTTGAATATATCTTGAAGAATACATTGCCTGTGAAAGTACGTAGGATTTTTTTTATATTGCATAGTTCATTTGTTACTAACAATTATCTGACGATTTTTTTGGCAAATTTTTCACTTTCCAAAAATTTGCCTAAAAAATCGTTAATAACAAATGAACTATGCAGTATAAAAAAAAATCCTACGTACTTCCATAGACAATGTATTTTTCAAGATATATTCAACATTCCAAGTGAATCGGTTGAAAATTGTCTGAGTTATGTTTCCGGCCAACTTAAAAAATGCAGTTTTAAGATAAACTCTGCACAGCTGCCATTTTGAAATTAATTGCTTCAAAAAAATTATTGTATACAGTCACTAATATGTACGATAAACACCCTTTTTCGTAATCTCGATTTATTTTGTCGTTTTTCTGAAAAAAAATCCCCAAAAAGCCTATTTTTTCGGCCTCTAGAGTAACCTAAGGTCTTAAAAAGAGTTATGATTTTTTACCCATTTTCCCATACGAGGAATGTTGAATTTGAGACCCTCTGTGGCACGCAGTATAATGGACGCAAATGTGAATTTGGAAAAAAATATAAAAAATTCTATTGATTTACATGAGTATAGCTGGAGAAATACGTGGGGGATTTTGAAAACATGAATTTTTGGGTAATTGGCAACCATTTGAAGTAAGAACTCAAATTTCGACAAAAAAAGGAGAATCATTTGTTGATAACTAATGTTAGAATAAACTTATGGAAAATCCCGTACGTATTTCTCTTTGAAATGTTATTTCAAAGATGTGCTCAAAATTTGGAGCGATAAGAATGAAAATTGTTGGAGTTATGCTGCGTGCCGTTTTGAAAAATTGTGTTTCGAGAAAATCGGTCGAATATTTCGTAATTTATTTCGCTTTCCAAAAGCCCCCCCCCCCCCTGTAGGCTAGACTTGCATAAATCGGGTTCTGTACATGATGCGTTATACTGCAGCTCTAATGGATGCAAATCGAGTTACTGGTCAATTAATTTTGTCATTCGATTCAAATTTCAATTCACAGTACCGGGTATAAAATCATGTGCGAATTTAACAATTTTTTTTCGTATGAAAACGTGATTCACTCATAAAATTAATTACCCACCTATTAAGTATGAATATCACGCTGTTAGAAAATATATATATTTTTTTCGATGTACAAAATGGCCGACTACTCGAAACTTCTCGAAACAGCTTTTTTCCAATTGGCGTGACAAATAGCTTCAACAATTTTCACTCGATTTACTTCAAATTTAAAAGTTATGTTCCTAATTGCACTTTGCAGAGAAGTACGTACGGAATTTCTGATTAATCGAAAACTTTTCATTTTATGAGCAGTTTATGAGCAGTTATAATGAAATATTTCACTGAAAATTAATTTCTTAAATTCAAATACCTACAACTTTTAAATAAAACAATATTTTTTAAATTCCGTACGTACTTCTCTAGGTATTCTAATGTAGATTGACGAGAATTTTTGTTTTTTGTTCTAGGTAAAAAATTGTGGATACTAAATGTTACGCCGCGGAGCGCCTAAAAAAAGATAACAAAAGAAAATATTAGCATTTTGTACATCGAAAATAATGTATATAATTTCTAAAAGCTTGATATTCATACTGAATGGATGTGTAATTAATTTTATGAGTGAATCACTTTTCATACGAAAAAAATTGTTAAATTCGCACATGAATTCATACCCGTTACTGTGGCACATGACACGAGGTAAATCATAGCTCAAAATCTATTCGTCAGATTAATCTCAAATTCGGACGGAGCATGGTTTTTGCAACATTTTTTATATAATTTATATAACATTGTAATTATATAAATATAACATTGATATAATTACATACATTATAATTATATAAATATAACATTTATGTAATTATATAAATATAATTTATATAACATTAAACATAGTTTATTTAACGCAGTTCGCAACAAGCAAAGAAGAGACGCGCGCGTGGCCCGAGAGCCGCAGTCCTTCCGCATCTCACAATCAGCCCTGGCATTCTTCTTTCCTCGCGCGCTATTTACCCTGTTTTGGCCGCCCTAGCCGGCATTCAGCTCGGGCGATATTTCATTCTGATAGATGGGGGCTGATGTTTCTCCTGGATTTCAATTTCCAGTAGCGATTCGGAACACCCCCAAAAAGAAAACAATTTTTATTATCATTATCATTTTTATTATTATTATTTTCTATCTGAACATTTGAAGACTCCCCGTGGCTTTTGGTCGATCACTCGAGTGTGTAATAATCGCCAATGAGCGTTTATGTCGGATAAGATGATATGTGCGATTCCGAGAGGAGTCAAAAGCCCTTGGTAAAAGGGCTGAGAATAATAT
Source organism: Ophion slaviceki (assembly GCA_944452715.1). Classification (NCBI taxonomy): domain Eukaryota; kingdom Metazoa; phylum Arthropoda; class Insecta; order Hymenoptera; family Ichneumonidae; genus Ophion; species Ophion slaviceki. Next base: position 4,350,935 of record OX101786.1, on the reverse strand, counting down.
GTCAAAGATGGAGAAGAAGAAGAAGAAGAAGAAGGAATCTCAAAGAGGCGTTTATACACACATTCATCTTTTTTATATATATATATATATATATATATATATATATATATATATATATATATATATATATATATACAGGGTGATTCACAACTATTAGGGTTCCCTTGGTGAGTATACAGAGCATTTCACTGCGAGCAAAACGCGTTTTTGTAAGCCCTTAGGTAAATACCTTCGGAAAAAAATATTATATTATCAATATTCTAAAAATGTATAAACATCTTAAAAATGTTCAAAATTTAAAAACACAATTTTTCTTAAAACCATGTTTTTCAAATCGGGCGAACTCGTAGCTCGTAAAATTTCAACCGACTGACTTCAAATTTCAACTGTAGGTACGTAGATAGATTTTCTGACGAAGTGCACACGATCTTTACGATCTATCGACAATTAGGGCTTTTATAAACAGACGAAGGCAGGCTTTTTAATCGAAATGCGACAACTTTTTCAAATTGGTGCCAATTCGCAAAAATGAATGCTTTGTAACAATCTTATGTACTTCACTGGCAAAACTCATGTCGATTATGAAAAAAAAAGATGATTTCTTCTAGGTGCTCATGTGCGCCTACTACGAGGCCGTTCGTGAGGGCTTAAAAAGAGGCGTTCTCTTTCTATCGGCCATGGGGTGCCGTTTTGCATTTTTTTTAATGCAAAATTGATTGGAGTACCTACGCATCTGTAGAATAAACCATCCAAACCTTATTTTGATTGCTTCATTAGGATTTTCAAAAAAAAAAAAATCCAAAAGAAAGCCTAGTTTTTCGATCATCCAAAGGTATATAAGGCCTCAAATGTTGTGAGACGAAAATTGGCCGAGATATTTGAGTTCAAAGTTCGACGCAGACTAAACAATGGCACAATGGTGCAGGGCCAAATACGTTACTGAGCAGCAAGCCCCACTACCCCCATCAGACCCACAAGCCGCTCAAAGCTGCGCGACGCTATGTCGTTCGCTCGTTGAAGGGGTTACCCCCACTTACGATTTTGAAAAAATCGATTTTTTTTTATTGCATTTTTTTGAAGTGCAATTTGAAGTGCAGTTTTTTTTATGCTCGGAATAGATGACTCTATGTAAGTTTACAAAAAAAAAATATTTTCTTCGTGTAAACTGGAATTGAAACTTTAAACGCGTTTTTCTCAAAATGGCATTTCTGAAGTCGGTGACCAAGATTACTCGAACACTAATGAACCGATCTTCTTGAAATTTTGCAGGCTCATTTAATACATAAAAGTGTAGTCTTTAATCGTTCGATTTTTTTTTCGAAAAAAATGGCCGTTTTATAGCCAAAAAACGGCCGTTTTTTTTCGTTAAAATCGAACCATTAACTTTGACTGTCCGCCATTTTGTGAAAAATGAATATTTTTTAAAATCCTTCGATTAAAGACTAGTTTATACTTATATTTGATTAAATCCATCCGCATTTTTTTTTCAGATGATCCACTTCGCCGCAATGTTGGTCACCGCAAACCGTGTATATAAAAACATTATTTCATTGACGGCCATTTGCCACTAAACAATGTAATATTTTTCAATAAAAAAAATTACTGAAAGTTCTTCAAGATGTGTTCTTTAAGATGGTATATTGATCGATTAAAAAAGTTTTGTAGTTTTCTTTTAAAAAATTTATGAAAAAGGCCTTTTTTTGCGCTACAAGTGGGGGTAACGCCTGAACGCATACTTCGAGCCCCACGCTGGAACCTGGCGCTTCTCCCACCATGCGCCAGATGGGGAAGGGCCCGGCGCTTCTCCCACCACCGATCGATGTTTGGCACACAGTGGGAGGGGCGGGGCTGTTGCATCTGTGGAGGTTCCGATAATAGAGGTGGCAGTGTGCTCGGACTTTGAACGCGAATATCTTCGTTAATTTTTGTCGCACGACATTTTGAAAAAAAAAGCGTTTTGCTCGCAATGACGAACTCTGTGTGCTCATAAAGGAAACCCTGATGTGAATCGTCCTGTATATGTATGTGCTTGTGAGTGTACGATATGTATATATATATATATATATATATACATATATATATATATATATATATATATATATATATATATATATATATATATATATATATATATATATATATATACACATATATATATATACACACACACACACACATATATTTGCGAGTGTGCAATCGTGAGCGCGCGTGTATAATAGAAAAAGAGGAAATTGGCTTCGGGGATGAGTTACGAGAACGATCCGGCTGCCTTCGATGCGAACATCGTCGCGAATATACGCTGAATATGGGAATTCTTCGGAAGGGAGGCAAAGAGTGCGGGAGCGCTTCACCGATCTCGATAAATCACGATCTTATTCAAGCCACAAGAGGAGCTCACGAGATTCCTTCTTTTGCCTCTACTACTATGATGCGCACGGCGTAGTGGCCCCGCGCGCTTCACTCCAAATTCTCATCCACTAGCTGCGCTCCTTCCACGCAAGAGCTAGAAAGAGCGATGTTTATATCGTACGTTTCTACGTCGATCAATCGATCTTCAGCCTTATGGATATACCGGGTGAGGCAACAACTATCAGCAGGCAACATATTTTCTACCCTATCAGACTTGGGAGAATACTTTTCCTACGAAAGCTTCATAGTTCGAAGAGGGTCATCGAGTGCAGGTGAAGGCGCTTTGGAGATTTCAAGCTAACCCCCATTTTGAAAAACGAGATCACTGTTTTTTAGAATTTCATGAAGGAACGGAAAATAAGTTCACGCACCAAATTTGAAGATGATCGATCAAGATTTGGTTTTGGAAAATCGATAAAAAAGAACTATTGATGTTTTTGGCGTCGATTCGATTGAAAAGTAGATGCAAACTCTGACTCCTATAAACGTGCTCAACGTGATAGCCTCCACTTTTGGTGCACGCTTGCAATCTGATTCGCAATGATTGTATTGTCTTGTCAATCATGTCAGTCCGTGTTGAGGCGGGACACCATCGTGATGGCACAAGGAAATCGATCTTTTTGCATTTTCTCAAAGCATACGTAGTCAAAAATATGTGAAAAATGTTCACGTAGAAATATTGAACATTAACCAAGCTAAAGACGATTTAGTGAGACCATCGAAATGAAAAATTGAAAAAAAAAAATTGAAATTGAAAAAAAAACGAAAATTTCCGTAATTGTAGTAGCTATCGTTGTATATGGTCGTTTTTTTTTAATTTGGTAGGTATTTATTACGCTCGCATATAAGTAAAAATGTGGCCGAAAATACATTTTTTGAACACCCGCCACCTGGGAATTTGTTTTTCTTCGAAAAATGACTAGCACAATGAGAACTACATTTATATAGATTATAACCTTTTTTATTTGTCAGACCGACCATTGGCCATTTATCGATCCGGTCGTTGTACCATATTTTTTTATACAAAGGTTCTATTGTACCTCAATATCATTGTCAATTTTTCAATTTATTTTTTAAATAAAAATTTACCCGAAATAAGTTAAATGTATGCTTAATAACATGCCTTTTTGTCAATTTCCAAATAAATAATCTAGTGGACAACAAAAATTCGGAAAAAAGACCTTTTTCGGCCCGTCACAGTGGTATCCTCTCTCAATACTGGAAGACGAAAAAAATCGCACGTGAACAACTATGTTCACGTGCGATCTTTTTGTTCATTCATCCGACGTCTTAAAAAATGTGTCGAGATTAATGGCCATAATTTCGAACATTTGTTACAATAAATGTTCTGCACAAAAAATTCGATTACATTATTCGGATATTGCTATTGTCAATACCATCACGATTTCCCGTTTTTGCACGTGTGTTTTGGTGAAAAATCATTTCAAGGTTATGATATCATAGGTCATTGGATTCGTCCAAATATCAGCTGCAACGTCTTAATAGAAAAAAAAACATGTCCCCAATTGAAAAACCATTGATGACCTTGAGAATGCAAAAACTATGACCTTGACAAAAAAAACCCTTGAATTTTTCACCACTGTATCAGCCCTTCGAAATGAATCACATTACCTCCTGACCTGTTTTTTGTCACTCTGAAGGCAACGGAGATATTTCGGGTGGTCACATTAAATGGTCCACCCTGTATATATATATACAGGGTGTCCCCGAATTGAATGCGTTACCTGAAATGGGGGGTTGGTGACGACACTTTGAGTCGATTGATATAAGCATGTGTGGGTCTCAGATCAACCCCTGAATTATTATTCACTTTTAAAGGCGGGCGCACCTGATTGGCCGGCCTTTAATAGTTAATAATAATTCAGAGCTTGATCTAAGACCTATACATGCTTACATCAATCGACTCAAAATTTCGACCCCAACCCCTCATTTCAGGGAACGCATTCAGTTCTGGGACACCCTGTATATTTACACACGCAGGGTTGTCCTGTTACGAATGCATAATCCTGCAGATCTTGTCCTACTATATGTTGGAATTTCAGTTTAGTAAAAGCCATACGGTTTTCGAGATAAAAATCATCTGCTTTTGGTTTTTCCCATGCTATTTCTAGAAATGACTATTTTTTGGACCCGGTTAAAAAAAATACTCTCGGTAATTTGTTTTAACTAGGAAACTCTTCTTTTTAACCTTAAATATTACGGAAACTATATGAATAAACATCTTATGCAGAATTGTCATACAAACCAATTCGAACATCTGACTTTGATAGCCTGCGGTGTAAAAAAAATGGTATACGCATATCGTGTCAATTACTTTAAAAAGTTGCTTACTTATTGTCGATTCATATCATTTGTAGAAATGGCATGCAAAAAAGCAAAAGCAGAAGATTGTTTTTTATAACTTAAAGCCCAATATCTCGAAAACCGTAAGATTTTTACTAAACTGAAATTCCAGTATATAGTAGCTGAGCTGACCTATCGACAGTTGCAGGATTATCCATTTATAACAGGACACCCTGGAAATACATTAGGAGACAAAATAATTAATCTTTTTGTCCGGTGCCAAAAAATGTTACTCTACGGTAAAAAAAATTCTCGCACGTCGTATATAGTATATGTATATAGTTCCATACATTATACCTAATCCACATATGCACGTAATAAAATGCGTTTAAATCGCATTGCGAGTCATTGGAAGAGATCAGTTATTTTTTTTGAACTAAAAATGACAGCTTATTATTATCGATACTTTGATTCTTTTATCAGAGTTTTTGGACACGAAGAACGTTTGAAGGTGCACGACGTACGTGGTAGTTAAGTTGAACAATAAAGGACATCATGCCATTATTGGCACGAGGATTCAAAAATTCCCCATCTCCAGGAAACAAGGGCCAAAAGCAATGACTATAGGTATGTGTGCTCGACGGTCACCGCATTTATGGAAAATTCTTCCGACCCTCCATTCTAGCGAAGAAGATTAATCATTCGATCATAAATTGTCTATGCTGGAGGGGCTTCTTCTTTTGTCACTTGGTGCTAAGAGTGGAATACTTGGCTGTTTGATTTTTTTCTATATATATATATATACATGTGTACATATATACAATCCAAGCAAACACACACACACACACACACACACACACACACACACACACATACAGATAGGCAAGGATGAGCGATGAGCGACGAAACAATCTCTTCCAGCTCTCGAACGAATGACCCTCGAAACTTCGCGTCCTGCTATACATAGGGTGAGTCACGAGAAGTCGGCCACCGAAATATCTCTGGTAGATTTGGATATACGAAATATGGAGGGATCGGAATAAAAATGTTTCTGAAAAATGCACATTTCCATCGTAAGATCATTTTTTTCGATGCAATCTTTTTTACGCTTTCAAGGTCGCGATGTTCAAAAAATCTAATTGCGTTTTTTGTATATCGTAGCCGAGGTATGGACGAGTATCGTTAGGGACCTGCACAAGCTTGAAATAAAAAAACACTATTTTTGTATTGCATAGTTTTATAGCCTAGGGTATTGACTTCGGTTTGCATAAAAGATTTTGTAAACATTCCAAAAATTGAGCTAGTTATGATGATTTTGGTGAAAGTTGTATGTAAAATCCCGCCCTCATTGTTCCGATACTCTCATCGGAAATAAATATTGAAAATTGACCTGTTTTTTGGGATCTCGAGCTTATTCAGAGATGTACAGGTGTCCTTGTTCTCGTGTCTCACCCGATATATAAGCCAGCTATATCCTCGGCTTTGCCCGCGTTTCAGTCCGATCGAAGGTAAATCTAGACCTCTTTTTTTAATAGCGTTGTTCTTTTCAGTGGGTTGTCGCTTGGGAAGTGGTATTTTTAGTTATCAGGTAGAGACGAAGGCGAATGGAAAGAGGATATTTTGAGGACGTTTCGTTTTTTTCGTTAAACAAATGATTGGTGTGTGTGTGTGTGTGTGTGTGTGTGTGTGTGTGTGTGTGTGTGTGTGTGTGTGTGTGTGTGTGTGTGTGTGTGTGCGCGTGCGTGTGTGTGTGTGTGTGTGTGTGTGTGTGTGTGTGTGTGTGTGTGTGTGTGTGTGTGTGTGTGTGTGTGTGTGTGTGTGTAAGTGGGTGGGTGTAAGTGGGTGTGTGTGTGTGTGTGTGTGTGTGTGTGTGTGTGTGTGTGTGTGTGTGTGTGTGTGTGTGTGTGTGTGTGTGTCTGTGTGTGTGAGTGGGTGGGTGTAAGTGGGTGTGTGTGTGTGTGTGTGTGTAAGTGGGTGGGTGGGTGTGCGCCAGCTATTTCGTGGCTACATGAGCATGTAGTTTGGAAGATTAATGGTACATCTCTAAATTGTTTTCATCCTATAGAAACAGCGGCTTCTCACCTTACCACGTTTATTTTCTCCTTCCCCACCTACTATAATTGTTTTGTCTTATCCTTTATTGTATCGCTCTTAAGGTCGATATAATCCAGAATAAACGAAACAAATAGGCGTTACTTTTTATTATTTTCATCTATTTCTTCGCCCATAGGAAATACTTTTCTCAAGGGGTCTTCGAACTTTAGACGCTAAAAAAAGGCTATTTTCATGAATTTTGGTTGATAGGTTTATATTGTAGATATTGTTGTAAAAGTTGTTACACTTGATAAATACACTTTCGAAATACATTTCGAAAGAAAATTATTTATTTAAGTCACTATTTATAGACGAAAATGGTAGTTAAAATGTCCTAAAAAATTGTACTTTTGTGCTGTTGATGAAGTCTCGGAGATGGATCATGCGAAACAAAAAAATCGAACGGTTTTAGATTCAGTATGTTAATGGCTATAGCGCACGTCATACGATTTTTGATATATGCAAAGATAACAAAATGGCGGACATTTTTCCAAAATACAAAAAAAAACGTGTTTTTTCACTGTTTTTGGCACAAGAAAAACAGTAAATATCAAAATTTAGAAAAATCCTTGATATGCGCTATAGATATGGTTGTAAAGAATATGTGGTTAAAATTTCATAACGATCTGTTAAGTTGTTTCGAGAAAAACGCATTTAACGTTTGTTTGGGTTACACAAATACATTAAATTTTGAAAAAATGTAATTCGAATGTGCATTGATTAAGTGTACCACTTTCATATCAATATCTATAATATAAACTTATCAAAAAAATGCATGAAAATATCATTTTTTAGCGTCCAACGTGAGAAGACCCCTTATATTAAAAAGTTATTAAGTATTAAGTATATTAATTATAAAATATATTAAGTATAAAGTTGTTAAGTATATTGAAACTCATCTTCATGGAACTCCTTCGATTAAGGGGTTACCCCCACTTACGATTTTGAAAAAATCGATTTTTTTATTGCATATTTTTGAAGTATAAGTATCCGGGCCCATACTTCTGTATGGGCCCGGAATAGATGACTCTATGTAAGTTTACAAAAAAAATATTTTCTTCGTGTAAACTGAAATTGAAACTTTAAACGCGTTTTTCTCAAAATGGCATTTCTGAAGTCGGTGACCAAGATTACTCGAACACTAATGAATCGATCTTCTTGAAATTTTGCAGGCTTATTTAATACATAAAAATGTAGTCTTTAATCGTTCGATTTTTTTTTTTCGAAAAAAATTGCCGTTTTTTTTCGTTAAAATCGAACCATTAACTTTGACTGTCCGCCATTTTGTGAAAAATGAAAATTTTTTAAAATCCTTCGATTAAAGACTAGTTTATACTTACATTTGACTAAATCCATCCGCATTTTTTTTCAGATGATCCACTTCGCCGCAATGTTGGTCACCGCAAACCGTGCATATAAAAACATTATTTCATTGACGGCCATTTGCCACTAAACAATGTAATATTTTTCAATAAAAAAATTACTAAAAGTTCTTCAAGATATGTTCTTTAAGATGGTATATTGATCGATTAAAAAAGTTTCGTAGTTTTCTTTTAAAAAATTCATGAAGAAGGCCTTTTTTGCGCTACAAGTGGGGGTAACGCCTTAAAAAAAATTCGAAACATTTTCAAACCGACTACAATCTCATTTTTTTACAATCACACTATGAAATTATTTCTCTTTCCTCAAAGTTATCACATTTCGTAAGTTTCATCGAGTTCGTAAGGTTGTTGGGTTCATTCCAGTGCCGTATGATGCGGTTTCTAACAAAAGAAGTGGAAAGATTCAAAAAGCCGATTTTTTTGGATCTTCTACCTCCCCAGGAACATCCCAACGAAATCCAAATCAACCCATAGTTACATCCACATTCCTAGGAACATACCAAAAAAACGTAAATCATCCCAAACAAATTCCCATTTCTCCTCTTCCTCCTTCTCCCTTGTAACATGCCGATCAAGCTAAACATCTTCGCAACATACACCTACACAATCTGCTCAATCCAAACAAACCCCAGTCCACAATTATTCCTTCTCACAATTATTTTCGAGACATTTTTTTTCTCCTGAATTAACTTCTGCCGAGTTTGGTTTTCTTTCAGCGCCAATTCTTTTTTTTTTAACGACGTTTCGATTTGTTAAAAAATCTAACAGAATATAATGATTTATAAAAATGATCGATAATAATGCCTATCTATAAATAAAGATATAATATCTTTATTTATAGACAAAATATAGAAAACTATATAAAAAATATATTTGTACATCTACATTTTTTACATAAATATAAAAAAAATGTATAAAAAGCAAACAATAAATTAAAAAACTGCAGTCTTTCCACCTCAGCGTTGCAGCATTCTTTATCTCCGTTTCGACCACGATCCGAAATCTTCCAATTCATTTTCCCCAAAT
>OX101786.1:4321191-4341520 GCA_944452715.1 Ophion slaviceki | reverse complement strand
TCGAAATCGAAGAAGGGCCTTGGCTTGGAAAAATTTTTTTCCGTGATTTTTTACGTGTTTTTATTTTCTGTAAAGTCTGCGATGAAAAATGACGATTTTTTAAACGATAAAACGTTTTTTATATGATAATTTTATAACTTAATGTTATGAATGAATTTTGGAATTCGCGATCACAGAGCATTTTGGAAGAAAAATGAATATAACATTTTTGTCATGATATTTTCTAAAACAATGTCATAATTGAATTTTATAAACAAATCTCATGTTTGTATTTAGTCCGTAAACATTATTTTTTAATTTTATAAACGAATTCCATAATTGAACTCTATAAAGAAATCTGATATTTGTATTTAGTTCGTAAACATTATTATTTAATTTTATAAATGAATTTCGTAATTGAACTTCGTAATAAAATGTTATAAATGAATTTTTACTGAATTTTTATTTACTGATTTTAAACTGAATTTTATAATTAATTTTGAAAAACGCATTTTATAAATGAATTTGACAAAAATATTTTATAAATACAGTTGACATCATCCATTATCGTAACAGAATTTGTTACCAACCGAAACTCGTCCACGGGGCTTTTCCAAAACAATATTTTGAAGCATTAATTATTCGTTTGTTCGTGGAAACGAATTCGCCTGAAAACTCTCAACAAAGCGCGTACTTGCATATTTAACACATTGGATGGGGCGAGCCCATGGGAACCCCTCTAACAATAGAACGAGGCGTATTATACAATGTATCTTACGTGACACTAACTTTTCGTTCAGATGCTAATCTTTTGATACCCCGTGTCGTCGGCCCGGACACCGCAACGGCAAAGTTTCACTGTCCCGCGAGCCAACAAAAGCTCTTTAATGAGCTGTATTTGACGAGCTGGGTAAAAAAAATGGAGATTCGAACAAAAAAAACATCACCAGAATGTTCTGAACTAGCTGCTGCACGCGACTTCGCCCACCATGATACACGCAAGGAATACCATTTTCTATACAAAATTTAAACCCCATTTCACCCCTTTAGGAGTTGATCGAAAAATACCATCGTAGTGCACCTGCTTAGGAACATATCTTTCGAATTTCATGTTTCTATCTTGAGCGGTTTAGGCTGTGCGTTGTCTATATGTCAGACAGTTAGTAACGGAACTGTTTTAAGGGGTCTTCTCACTTTAGACGCTAACAAAAGGCTATTTTCATGTATTTTTTTTTGGTTTATATTATCGATATTGATATAAAAGTTGTTACACTTAATAAATACACTTTCGAAATACATTTAAAAAAAATTATTCAAGTCACTATTTATAGACGAAAATGATAGTTAAAAAAATGTCCTAAAAATTGTAAGTCTGCACTGTTGATTCAGTATGCTAATGGCTATAGCACATATCATACGATTTTTTATATATGCAAAAATAACTATATGGCGGACATTTTTCGAAAAACCAAAAAAAAACGTGTTTTTTTCACCGTCTTTGGCGAAAAATAGCAAATAAAAAATTTGCTATTTTTGGCACAGGGAAACTCGGGAAAACCCGTGCCGATACAGGCACCTATTATTTCACAGCGATTGTTTGGCTTCTCCTTACAATAGTGTACAGAAATGTTGTCCACAGCCACTGTTTCCTTATGCCTTGCTATTTGGCATTTGCACGAGGGCAAAGGGAAACTGGGAAAAAAATGTGTCGATACGGGCAGCTATTATTTTACTAACATAAGATTGTTTCCGTTCTCCACGGTCTACAGTGATTTCTTTCCAATGCAATACTATCTCGTATTTGAATGGCGGCACAGGGAAACCGGAGGAAACCTGTGCCAATAAGGGCAGGTATTATCGTCTATAGTATGTTTGGGTTATCCACAGTCCACGTAAGTGTTCTCCAAAGTCATTTTCTTCGGATGCACTGCTGTTTCTCGTTTACACGAGGGCACCGGGAAACTGGATAAAACCTGTGCCGATACGGCGGTTATATTTTACCGAGTTTCAGTTGCGTTCAGCACCGATAAGTCAGTTAAATTGCCGTACCGTCCGGTGATTGCAAGCCAGTGCGTGTCCTAGCGGTCACCCATCCGAGTAGTGGCCCAGGCGAAGCAGCTTAACACGGAAGATCGCCGAAACCACTAACAAATGGGCAACCCGTGGAACGTGAAACGAGCTCCGCAGAATCCGGAGAATGTAAAACGGACCTACACGAGGGTCTGATCGGGCGGGTTAGTATCAAGGGCTGACGCCGAATCCTAGATAAATGTACAGGCTCTCCTGTGGTCGCGGGAATCCGAAACTTTCGTGCCAAACTCGCAGGTCTGAACCACCAAAACGACGGGCGATCTGGTCCTCCCGCATACACACATACTCGCTCGTGGTTCGAAGTTAGCCAGACCACGCGCCTCTCGTGGATTTCAATGGTCCATCTTCTACCTCCGTACGAATTGCTTGCGGTTCGTCGGAGTTTATTTGCCAAATGGATCGCCAGCAGTTCCAATGCACTCAAGTCTCCTGGATTCTGTACTAATCTCGAATTCCGGTCTAATATCATGACCACAGAGCCTTGTAGATGGCTCCTCAAGTAAATGATCCTGGTCACATTGCATATTGAGCTGAGAGAAAAGAACAGACGTGGCTTTTGATACGAACTGTTCCGGGAAACGGGATGTTGAAATAAATGGAAAATGTTACGTTGTGGATTTATTTGCGATCTTGAGGAGAAGGGATAATAGGTAGATGATAACTGATCTCTTGATGATCGCTGATAGATGATTGCCAATGGATGATTACTCCTAGATATTTACTGATTGCCTATGATGACGATGAAGAGCAGATTTGATAATTGGATGATTACTGATCTGTTGATGATTGCTGATAGATGATTGCTAATAGATGATTACTCCGAGATGATTACTGCTTGCCTATGACGATAATGAGGAGCAGATTTTATCGTTAGATCATTACTGATCTGTTGATGATTGCTGATAGATGGTTGCTAATAGATGATTACTCCTGGATGATTACTTCTTGATGTTTACTGATTGCCTATATTGCTGATGAGGATCAGATTTGATTGTTGGATGATTACTGATTACGTATGATGATGGCGAGAAGCAGAGTTGATAGTTAGGTGATCACTAATAGTTAGGTCATTACTGATAGATGACTTTTTATAGCCGTATGTTTACTCTCGGATGATTACTTATTGCCTATGATGATGACGATGAAGAGCAGATTTGATACTTGAATGGTTGCTGATTATGTGATTGCTGATAGATGATTGCTGACAGATGATTTAGGAGATTACTCCTAAATGATTACTGCTTGCCTATGGCGATGATGAGGAGCAGATTTTATCGTTAGATCATTACTGATCTGTTGATGATTGCTGATAGATGGTTGCTAATAGATGATTACTCCTAGATGATTACGGATTGCCTATGATGCTGATGAGGATCAGATTTGATTGTTGGATGATTTCTGATTAAGTATGATGATGGCGGGAAGCAGCGTTGATAGTCAGGTGATCACTTATAGATATGTCATTACTGATCGATTACTTTTTATAGCCGTACGTTTACTCTCGAATGATTACTTATTGCCTATGATAATGATGAGGAGCAGATTTAATACTTGAATGGTTGCTGATCATCTGCGACAATGACGATGATAATTGGGTAATTACTTATAGCCAGATGTTTTCTGATACCTAGACGATTACTGATTACCTATGATGATCATGGACAACAGGATTGATATTTAGGTAATTACTTGTAGGTAGATGTTTACTGATACTTAGATGATAACTGATTACCTATGATGATGATAAGTAACAGGATTGATAGTTACACGATCACTGATGACTTATAATAATGAGGAACAGATCTAGAGTTGGATGATTACCGCTTCCCTACAGTGATGGCAAGCTGCAGAGTTTGTAGTTAGATGAACATCATTGCCTCCTATGGGAAGCTTTGTTTGGGTTTGGGTTGCAAAGAACGTTTCTTTTTGCAATTTCATTGGAAGTTTGACTAGAATATTCAGAACAGTTGGACAATGATGTTTGACTTTGATAATGACTACCACCAAAAATTAACTACGTCCAGACTAAGACAAGTGGGTTGAAGGAAAATCAAGCCTGTCTCTTTTGACATCTTCATTCGAAATGAAGACTCGTTCAGTTCTGTCAGTCCCAATCCCGTTGTGTTCTCCCAAACGATTTTCAAAAATGAACTAGGCTAACACCAAAACGAGCAGAACTGAATGAAAACGTAAATGCTGTATCCAATCATTCCCGCATTCAACTAGCGACCTCAAAGGAGAATTACGGCAGACCTGATAGAATGCTGATTTCCTTCATATGACAGGCAACAGCGGCCCTCGTTAATCCGGATCTCGGACTATTGGAAAATGCTCGATCAGGCTTTACAAAAAAGGGAAAAACCAGTACTTATTTTAGGGCTTTGGCACCTCAAAATTACAGACGTATACACGAGCCCACGACCTTAATCCTCTCAGACGAAGGCCACTGGGCTTTTCTCACTCGACCAGGAGATAAGCCTCGGTCGTCCTACGGATGGAGGATCAACGGAGTTATATCCTGTGCGGTGGCTGTACACCTATATATAGCTACTTCAATGAGATATACCAGCGATTCCCACTGTTGGAGCACTCGCGATCTCTGGACGAACAGATCCATGCAAATCCGCTCAATGTCTCACCCCGGGACTTCCGATTGTATTCGCGTCTTTGGATCTTAAGCTGAAGGATTCTACTCATCCTGAACCGCAAGGCAACGGAACATTGCATATATCGGTATCAATTGCCACGCTTTGGGGATTAATCATGTCATTGATGCTAATCTAGTTCGCAAACCGGGTTCTTATGGAATCCGTTCAGCTTTATCACCGCTTGGAGTACTTTGACGCGGGATTTTTGTTAGCTGAAATTTATTTATTTTACGTAACCGAAAATTTGATTCTTTGGGGTTGGCGGCCATTACAGGCGCCCGTGTTTAGGCACATGCGTTTCCCTCTTGCCGCCTACCCCGCGAAGACCCTGAGCAGCCTCCTTAATGGTAACATTGAATTGGAACTTGGCTTGACAAAGTTTGCGAATTCATTGGTTGTTCACTAAAGAAAGGTACTTGAAAAAAGGTAACCCAAACAAACCTCCATGGATATCAACATTCAGCGGGAAACATTTTTTGAATATAAAAAAATGGCGGATCGAGTCTTGTGAAGGTAAAAACAGTTTTGAGGAGAAGGGCAAGAAACTTCAAATTGGCGATGAAGGGGGGGGGGGGTATGGGGTAACACGAATCGGTCAATGAGCATACTGTAATTAGAATTGTTTGAATAGAATTGGTCAATCAAAATTGAATGATGTCAATTCAGAATCTGAGCGAGGGGAATGACGCCAAGGACAATCTAATTGAAAGTGCTTCATGCGCAATAGTTAATTATTGTTAGGTAAATAAAATTGGTTAATACAAATTGGAACTTGTCAATTGAAAAACTGACTAACAAGGAACATCACTTTGGTGTCCTCCGATTTTGTCGAAACTTTTTAATGTGAAAGAGTGTGACAAATACACGTGTTTTTTTTATCGGCGGAATAACGGTCTTAAGGGGTGAAACGCACCCTCAAAAATGGGGATGTTTTTCGTTTTTCGTCGATAACGTTTTAACGGTACGAGATATAAAAAAAATTCAAATTGCAACAATGTTTATTTTTTTGTGTACCATACATTGGAGATGAGAACGATAACGTTATCGACGAAAAACGAAAAACACCCCTGTTCCCGAGGGTGCGTTTCAACCCTTAAAACCGTTTTTCCGCCGATAGAAAAAAATACGTATCTCTTAGTTTTTGATACTTTTCCACATGAAAAAGTTTCAACAAAATCGGAGGAGGACACCAAAGTGATGTTCCTTGTAAAGGGGAATTACGTCATGGAAATTCTAATTGGAATTGCTTAATGGGACTTGGTTAATTAGAATTGGTCGATTAGAGTCGGTTCATTAGAATTGGTAAACTTGAATTGAGCAATAAGAACGGATTTTATAAGAATTGCATAATTAGTATTGATCAACCAGGACTAATCAATGACCGTTGGTTGATTAAGATTAATAAATGAGAACTTGTTAATTACAATTGGTTAATCGGAGTGGGTTAACAACAGTTGGTTCATTGAAACTTCTTAAGGGGAGATATACACCTAGGAGCCGGAAAAAAGGCCATTTTTGTGAATTTTTTCAAGGACAACTATTTGAAATTTCGGATTGGGGTTTTAATTATCTAAAAGTATATACATTCAAAAATATGTTTAATTTTCTTTATTTAAAAATATCAAAAATATACAAGGATGTTGTATGATCCTTGGAGCGTCGTACAAAAATCTGCGTATACGGTACCCACTGGCGTTTTTTCAAAAATCATCTGAAAAATAAAAAACAAAAAAATTATTAAATTAGATACTATAATCTAGTACTTGTCATAGCCGATTTTGAAAATATCGATTTATGACAAAATGGCGGACGTTTGAATATAAATAGTGATTTTTGGGCCAAAAATTAGTTATTATTTTGCCTATAAAACAAAAACTAAGTAACGGAAAAAAATCCTATGACAAGTACTAGATAATGGTGTATAAAATAACCACAAAAAACCTCAAGGCAGTCGGTTCGTTGATTTTCGAGAAATTTTGGGTACCGATTTGAAAAACGTGGTTTTGAGAAAAACGCGTTTGAAAATTTGGGAATGAATAAATCATGAAATTTGTCAACTTACACGGAATCATCGATACCAGGCCCATAGTGTAGGTCTTCTACGGTCAACTGAATGTTCATAGCTTCTAAAGCCTCGACCTCGACCATCTAGGTGTATATCTCCCCTTAAATGAGATTGTTCAATAGGAACAGGAGGGTTCAATAGGAACTAGATGGATGGAGATCTTGTCAATTCAAAATCTGACTGAGGGGGACTATCCCAAGGGAATTCTTATTGGAATTGCTGAATGAGACTTGTTTAATTCGAATTTGTGAACAAGATTTGGTTCGGTACGTTTGATTTATGATTTTTGGTTAATTAGAATTGGGTAATAAGAATTGATTGATGAAATTAGCTTAATCAGAAATCAACATTTTTCATTACCCTTAAAATGAGACTTCGATTATTGGGATTCATTCATGGGAATCGCCGCTTACAACACGATAATTATAATTGTTTAATAAGAGTTGGTTAGTAAAAATTGGTCAATTAAAATCAAATACAACACGTCATGACAATGGGATAATTTGAATTATTTAATTAGAATTGCTTAATATGAATTCGTTCAATGGGTCAATTGAATATAAATTAAATTAAATGTTGATTGATATAATAATAAAAAAATATAAGATCAAATAGAAGATTAAAATTAAATGTTATGATAATTAAAATTGTCTAATAAGAATTAATCTTAAATTAAAGTTAAAATTTAATCTTAATTCAACTTAAAATTTACGTTAGAATTGGTTACCGATCACTGGTTGATTAGAATTGTTTAAACAGGATTGATTGATGAGAATTTATTAATTAGAATTGCCAAATAAAATTTGGTTAATCCGAACTGGAAAATCAAAATGGGTTAATTAAAATTGGTTAATTCGAATTGGCTAATCAAAATTGGTTGATCAGAATTGACTAATAAAAAGTAGTCAATTCGAATTGGCTAATCAAAATTGGTTGATTAGAATTGGCTAATCAAAATTGGTCGATGAACCAATGGTCCTCTAGCACTCGAAGCACCCTAACTAGCCAACCTAACAGGACCATCGAATGATCCACTAAAGGAATCGCCGTGATCCAATGAAGGTCACATCAGCCTTGAAACTTGTCCGGGTGTTTTCGGTGTTATCGCAAAGACGTTCCCGTGAAGAAAAATGATTGTCACTGCAACGGGAACCGTGGTAGAAATGATTAGAATCCCTATCGACATGGTATCCCATGGGAATTCCATGAGTGTAGGCGAATTCTCAGACGAGGCACACAGCCCCTGCGATAATTCGAGGCCGCTCGCGTACATCGTGGGGTTTCCCGTGTCGTCTCTCAATCTCGCGAATTCTCGGTTACAAGACACGTTCGGGTTAAGGGTGCATCCCCTTCGAACCTTCGCGGCACGACGAATAGCCAGACTGCGAATTACGCGAGCGATTCGCCCGGCTCGTTTGAGTCAGGCGCGTCGAGCTTCTCGTTTGGATTGTCGCACAGTCGTTGCTCAATCGTTAAGGAGCTATATCTACCTAGAGGCGAGAAAAAAGTAGCCAAATTTCGAACTTCCGGCAAACGGTTGGTAAAAGAGAAACCCATTTTTTTAAACATAAAGGTACATGTATTGAGAGCTTAAAAAATCACGAAAAAAGAAACAAAAACATGGCCTACGGCAGATGATGAAATCTTTTTTGCGACACTTCGCGGTGGACACTCTCCAGCTTAAGGCGGGCAACCACTTTGGGAGACCGAAAATTAGATGATTTTTTGCATTCTTTTTGTTGTGGAAAAAAACGGAAATTTCCGCAATTCGGACAATAATTTATTCATATTTTCATACATATCTGGTAATTTTTTCAAGTTATTTCATACATTAATTAAGGGGCTATACAAGTGTGAACGCTGAAAATGTGGGCGATTTTCGGGAATTTTTTGGAACAAAAGTACCGAATTAAATGTTTCGGGAAATTAAGAATATATTTGGCTACATTTGACCTATATTACACAATTTTTTCATAGAAAAATATTGAGATCCAAGCGACTTATGCGCTGCCTTCGGAGGTGCAAAAAAAAGTTCCTCCTCTGCTGACATGATTCCGGCTGATTGAGTCGCTGAAACCGAAAAAGGAAAAAATGTCGCTTAACTGGAAGATATTTCCTGTATAATGACGTAGGATTTTCGAAAAATATCAAAATCTAACAAAATGGCGTAGTTATGAAAAAAGTCTGTCTTCTTACCTATAAAATGGTCGTTTTTTCAATGCCAAATCGTCAATTTGCATCCGATCAAAAATATCCTACGTCATTGTAGAGTAAATATATTCAAGAGTACTCAGTTCAAATTTCAAGTCAATCGGATAATTGTTCTTTGAGTGACAATGTTTCCAAATTTGAAAAATCTCATTTCGAGAAAAACGCGTTTAAAGATTAGCTATCGATTTTTGCAAGATAAAATGATATTTACCATAAAAACTGCTAATCGGCTATACCTGGCCCATACAATGGACCCTCCTCTTTCTCGAATAATGCCTGCTGAAAGGCTGCAGCTTTTCACACTGGTATAGCCCCTTGAGGTGTAATCCGCTGTGTCCCTTGGTGTGTCCTCATCGTCGTTGTCGATTTGCGGGAATTGTGCAGCTCGCAATTCACATCTGAAATAGTCCAACAAATTTGTATACATTCTTGAGATGTTTTTTAAGAATATGAACCTAAATTTTGGAAAATAATCAAGAACTGAATGTTGTAGCGTGTTTGAAAAAAAATGTACGATTTTTAGCATTTTTCCCGGCATTTTGCAATAATAAATATGTTTTAAACAATCTGATCTTTCCAACTTTAGGTTTATGTTTTGATAAATTATATTATGTAAACGTGTTCCAAATTTGAAGATGATCCATCAATTAGTTTTTGAGTTATGACTCCCGCAAATTGAAAAAAAATGTTGTTTCGAGAAAATCGCGATTGAACGTTTTCGTATATGTAAATCGTTGCGCTACCTGTTCTCACTGAATCGTCTGTCACCTGATCACTTTGCAATATTTTAACTTGAAATTGTTTTCTCATATTCTCGAATATTTACACTCTGAGAAAAAGCAAAATAAAATCGAATGTTTGGGCTCGTCACAGTGGTTGGGAGTCGAGCGGAGAGTCTTCATCATTTATATACATACCGTTAGAAGGAATGCGAATATCGTTTTGAAATTTTCAGGGTGTATTCTTAAGATATTTTGCTAACGATTAATAAAATAAATAAAAAATTGATTTTTTTAACCATCCGAAGTGGTTGCCCGTCTTAAACGGTCCATCTGAAATCTAAAAACCAAACGAGTTATTTTAGTTACCAATAAATACAAGTTGTTGACGATCGTCGATCTTTAAAATAATTTTTTTTCAACAACGTGTAACAACAAACCTACGAAAAAAGTCATTTTTACGTAACTATTAAAAAATGAAGATCGATTTTAAAGAAGTGAGATCGTCAACGACCTGTAAATGTGTCTCATTGTATCTTCTGCAAATTTGGAAACAACCCATCAAGTGGTTCTCGAGATATCATGTCCACCGACTTTGAAAATAATTGTCGAAAAATTGTTTTTTTTTAACACTTTTCAAAAAACTTTTTAACCATCAAAAGTATGATGCATATTCATTTATTGCTGAAAAAAATAGTTTCAAAGTAGTTTTCGAGCTATGTTTGAGCTCGAAAAAGTTACTGACTAAAAATAGTTTTATTGTCTACCAATAGGTGGCATTGGATGACGGGGAAAAAAATTCATCAGCTGCAGCGTTTATAAAACCGTTAACATCAAACACGTTTTTCTCAAAACCATGTTTTTGAAATTGGAACATACCAGAAGTCGAACAATTTTCGTCCCATCGACTTGAAATTTCAACTGTAGCTTCTTTGATTGCTTTAACAGTCACGTACGAGCGCTTTTTTCGCCTAATAGAAAATTGTAAAAAACATATGACTTTTTATATTAAGGCGTTACCCCCACTTGTAGCGCAAAACAAAGGCCTTTTTCATGAATTTTTTTAAAGAAAACTACAAAACTTTTTTAATCGATCAATATACCATCTTAAAGAACACATCTTGAAGAACTTTCAGTCATTTTTTTATTGAAAAATATTACATTGTTTAGTGGCAAATGGCCGTCAATGAAATAATGTTTTTATATACACGGTTTGCGGTGACCAACATTGCGGCGAAGTGGATCATCTGAAAGAAAAAAATGCGGATGGATTTAGTCAAATATAAGTATAAACTAGTCTTTAATCGAAGGATTTTGAAAAATATTCATTTTTCACAAAATCGCGGACAGTCAAAGTTAATGGTTCGATTTTAACGAAAAAAAACGACCGTTTTTGGCTATAAAACGGCCATTTTTTTCGAAAAAAAAAAATCGAACGATTAAAGACTACATTTTTATGTATTAAACAAGCCTGCAAAATTTCCAGAAGATCGGTTCATTAGTGTTCGAGTAATCTTGGTCACCGACTTCAGAAATGCCATTTTGAGAAAAACGCGTTTAAAGTTTAAATTTCAGTTTACACGAAGAAAATATTTTTTTTTGTAAACTTACATAGTCATCTATTCCGGGCCCATACAGAAGTATGGGCCCGGATACTTATACTTCAAAAAAATGCAATAAAAAAAAATCGATTTTTTCAAAATCGCAAGTGGGGGTAACCCCTTAAAATTATGGTGGAACAAACGAACCTTTTTTAAAAATTTGTCTCTATTTAATTTTTTTTATTATTTTCAAATTTCCCCCGTACTGGACCGCTATAGCTAATATAATTGAAGAAAATATGTCACTCTTAATTCCAGGATTAAATTTACGACAGTTCTACTGCGTGCCGCGGAGAGGGTTGGCTGGAAACCAGTAGTGCTATAGCGATTTGTGCGCCGCCATTTTGTATTCTTTTGACAGAGAATTTCGTTTTACATCCTTCGATACATACCTAATAAAGCCGAAAAGTTTTGTGACCCATGCATTTTGATCCTTTAAAAATTTTTTTTAAGGGTCGAAATTGGGCACTTACAGTGGTGTCCTCCCTTAAAGTTTGACGTATGGTGCTGCTACCGCTCGCCCGGCTGACTGTCAGAAACTGAAACTCGTCCAATTTTAGGAATGTTTCAATGAAATTTTCAGTGAATATAGCTAAATGGTGATACAAACGAATAAAAATATTTTTGAAAAATGAAACTTTTTCACCCACATAGGTAGATGTAGCCCTTTAAGGTGGTACTCGACAGGGATGTACCAACATTTTTAAATTAATTGAAATAAAATAAAATAATCAATAACAAGATAATAAATTTAAAAAAATCAATACAAATTTCACAACTAATTAAAAAACAGACACACATATGTAGAAGACTTGTGCTCAAGATGACAGTCGGATAAGACGACAAACCTTGAATGTATTTTCAGATATTCGCGCTAAACGAGTAACGATGACGTTCTGTAGCCGGCCAATAAGTGTTGCCAGTAGCGAAATCTAGTATAGCCGTCAGTGAACGTGACCTTTCCGTAGTAAACATTTCGTGATTTTGAAATGCAGAATAACTGATCACGTTATTATCTCGTGCTACAAATACACGTCGGGTGAGATTTTTTCTTGTTGAACTAATTGATTCACAATCTAGGGTCATTGCACTTCACAAATGCTGCACAACGGATATTCTAACTCCAAGGTTTTTGTCCTGCCCTTTACCCCAGAAAGAAAGGGATCATCTGAGGGTGACCGCCCGAAAAATTGCCGAGTTTCCCGATTTTTTTGTAGGTGGATAGGATAAGCTAAATCGTTCTAATTTTTTTTACAAATTGAACCACCGATAAAAAATACAAAATGATTTTTTTAAATTTCTTTATTTATTATTTAATATTGTTTTAATTTGCGGAAAATTGCGTGGAAAAAAATGGTGTCCCATGGTGGCCAGGATTCCGGCCGCAAATTTTATCTGAAACAAAAATTTGAAAATGATTATTAATCTGTAGGAAAGCCGCTATATTCCTATGGAGGTTCTTTTGTTGTTGAATTTCGAAAAAATGGCGTCGGTTTGAAGAAAAAATATCAAATTTTGCTTTTTTTCGACAGTTTTGCGTAAAAAAAAAGTTTTCATGCCAACATAAGAAACGACGTGAAGAATGTTCTGTTCAAATTTCAAACGGATAGCTTGAAAACTCTTCCTCTGAGAGTGGCCACCGTTTTGAAAAACACCATTCCGAGAAAAAAGCGTTTCAATTTCGGAGTGCGGGACTCACGCTCCAATCACTTCTTCCAAGAAAACGAAAAAATCTGTAGCGACCGAAATAATTCAAATTTCGATTTAAAAATTTGACAGAACGTTTATAACCGTGTATACTATCGGATAATTTAAAAAAATCGATTTTTTGAATATTTTACACAGTGATGATCCCTTGATATATCTGAGCACATCTGTGCATGTGGTTCGTAAATTTTCTACTTTTTATTCACGCAACCAATGTCTTGAAACAAATTCTATTTAATTACGATAATAAACCCTCATGGGGCTTTTAACTCGAGAAAATAGTCTAGCCAACGCCATCTATTAGCAGCAGCCGTTTTCATTTGCAGCCACCTAATATTTACATAAGGGTGCTTTGAAAAAAAGTGTTCATTTTTTTCAGTCTCCCACTTTTCATTGCAATCGGAAATAGTTTCCCCTGCTTTTCGCGAAGGCAACGATTTGTTTTTTTTTTTTTCAACGGTACAATTCCGCACGTCTGCTTAAACGTGGAAAAAAAACGAACGAAAATCCGTGAAGAGTTATCGCTCGTGGCTTCGAAAAGTAATTACGGAACAACGCGCGCTCGCAATTTAGGAGAAATTCGCTGCGCTCGCCTCAGCGGGACGAGCAATCCGTGAAAATGTATCCAGCATGCGAGACTTCCTTTCTCGCGAAATACACACGCGCTCTTTCGACGCTCTCGGGGCATTCGCACTCGGGAAAACGGCCGAGAAATATCTTGATATTAATATCCCCGCGAACGAAAACGTCCGCACCCGTCTGCTCCACGGACACGCAACCACGAACGTCACGAACACGAATTTGTTCCATGCTGCACATACGGGACGTTCCGGGCACGATCGGAAAAAAAATTCGTCAAGAAAGGCGTACTAAAGGGTGTCTCAAAATGACCTGACATTTTAATTAATTGATAAAACGTATTGTTTATTTAAAAAGTACGAATAGTTTAAAAAAAATATAAGGTACAAACATGGAGGTTATGTGTGGAACGCGATCTATATATATAAAAGACAAAGTCCTGACTGGATGACTGGCTCATCATCGCCCAGCCTAAACCGCTAAAGGTAGAAACGTGAAATGCAGAGAGGGTGTTAATTTTACATCGGAGGCATCGTTGAAGGAAGGATTTCTCGAAATTCAACCCCTAAGGGGTTGTATGGGAAATAATATGTTTATGGTCAAATTGACTTGGAAATTGGTATTAATGCTCTGTGACACAATTAATGAAACACGTATTTCGGCGTTTTTCGAAATTCAACCCCTAAGGGGGTAAAATGGACTCGCAAAATGTGCACGGGAAATAATATTTTTATCGTCAAATTTATTTGAAACTTGGTATTAATGCTCTTTGACACAATTAATGAAACAAGTATTTCGGCGTTTTTCAAAATTCAACCCTTAAGGGGGTAAAAGGGGCTGGCAAAATTTGTTCCGGAAATAATCTTTTCATGGTCGAATTTACTTGAAACTTGGTATTAATGCTTTTTGACACAATTGATAATACACGTATTTCGGCGTTTTTCAAAATTCAACCCTTAAGGGGGTAACAGGGGCTGACAACCTTTGTACGGGAAATTATATTTTCATAATCGAATTTACTCAAAAATTGGTATTAATGCTCGTTGACATAATTAATAAAACACGCATTTCGGCTTTTTTCAAAATTCTACCCTTAAGGGGGTAAAAGGGGATGGCAACATTTGCACGGGTAGTAATATTTGTATGGTCAAATTGACTTGAAACTTGGTATTAATGCTCAGTGACACAATCAATGAAACACGTATTTCGGCGTTTTTCAAAATTCAACCCTTAAAGGATAAAAGGGACTGGCAAAATTTGTCCGGGAAATAATATTTTTGTGATCAAATTTATTTGAAACTTGGTATTAATGCTCCTTGACATAATTAAAAATGCACGTATTTCGGCGTTTTTCAAAATTCAACCTTTAAGGGGTAAAAGGGGCTGGCGAAATGTATACGGGAAACAATATTTTTATGGTCAAATTTATTTGAAACTTGGTATTAATGCTCTTTGAGATGATTGATAAGACACGTATTTCGGCTTTTTTCAAAATTCTACCCTTAAGTAGAACGGTAAAACGGGCTGGCAACATTTGCACGGGAAGTAATATTTGCATGGTCAAATTGACTTGAAACTTGGTATTAACGCTCTGTGACACAATCAATGAAACACGTATTTCGGCGTTTTTCAAAATTCAACCCCTGAGGGGGTGAAAGGGGCCGGCTATTTTTTTACGGAAAATAATCTTTTCATGGTCAAATTTACTTGAAACTTGGTATTGATGCGTTTTGACACAATCAATAATACACGTATTTTGGCGTTTTCAAAATTCAACCCTTAAGGGATAAAAGGGGCTGGCAAAATTTGTCCGGGAAATAATTTTTTTATGATCAAATTTACTTGAAACTTGGTATTAATGCTCTTTGACATCATTAAAAATGCACGTATTTCGGCGTTTTTCAAAATGCAACCTTTAAGGGGTAAAAGGGGCTGGCTAAATGTATACGGGACACAATATTTCTAACGTCAAATTTATTTGAAACTTGGTATTAATGCTCTTTGACATAATTGATAAAACACGTATTTCGGCGTTTTTCGAAATTCAACCCCTAAACGAAAGGGAGCGGCAAAGTTTGTACGGAAAATTAAAAAAATCGGGTCAAGTTTACTTGATACTTTGTATAACTGCTTTTAGACACGATTAATATTTTAAAGGAAAACATAGAATTAATTCTACGTGTTCCTTAAGGCGTTACCCCCACTTGTAGCGCAAAAAAGGCCTTTTTCATGATTTTTTTTAAAGAAAACTACAAAACTTTTTTAATCGATCAATATACCATCTTAAAGAACACATCTTGAAGAACTTTCAGTAATTTGTTTATAGACAAATATTACATTGTTTAGTGGCAAATGGCCGTCAATGAAATAATGTTTTTATATACACGGTTTGCGGTGACCAACATTGAGGCGAAGTGGATCATCTGGAAAAAAATGCAAATGGATTTAGTCAAATATAAGTATAAACTAGTCTTTAATCGAAGGATTTTAAAAAATATTCATTTTTCACAAAATGACGGACAGTCAAAGTTAATGGTTCGATTTTAACGAAAAAAAGGGCCGTTTTTGGCTATAAAACGGCCATTTTTTCGAAAAGAAAAATCGAACGATTAAAGACTACATTTTTATGTATTAAATAAGCCTGCAAAATTTCAAGAAGATCGGTTCATTAGTGTTCGAGTAATCTTGGTCACCGACTTCAGAAATGCCATTTTGAGAAAAACGCGTTTAAAGTTTCAATTTCAGTTTACACGAAGAAAATATTTTTTTTTGTAAACTTACATAGAGTCATCTATTCCGGGCCCATACTTCTGTATGGGCCCGGATACTTATACTTCAAAATATGCAATAAAAAAAATCGATTTTTTCAAAATCGCAAGTGGGGGTAACCCCTTAATGGAACTCTTGAAATGTTTCAATTCGGTCAGCTGGCCTAATCAAAGTGACGTTTTTGCGAAGAGCTCGATGCCACGTGCATGTACATTTTATTTTTATGTTTATTCGTTTTCATTCTTCAGATTCGTTATTTTTTTTCACAACATTTTCTCACGATAAAAAGTAATCAACGACTGAATTTGTGGTCACTAGGATAGTCCAAGTATTGATTAATCAAGAAGCCCTACTTTAATCATTGAGTAGATGATAAAATGACGGGTTAGACGGGTTCATAATACGTAATAATTAAATTGCATATAAATCTGCATATATGTTGATCAATAAATGCCGGGCCACTCTAGGGTTTGCATTATCGATGTCCACGTGCAATGGAGGTATTCAAATAATACTTGATCGTTTTCAAAATTAGCTCACCGTGATTTCGAATGTATTATTATTATTATATTCTTTAAATATTATTATTGTAACACAAAAATGATAATATACATTATTATTATTACATTGTTTCTTAATTCTTTTGACACTATCTCAATATGATTATTATTATCATCTTTTGATTATTCATATATAAAATAATGTGACGAATCGTGTTGAGCCCATTTTGAAAATGAGCAAATATTATTTTACGGCCACTCCTGCCAGGCACTTAATATGTACCAAATATACGAGGTACATAATAATATTCGATAATAATTACTGTTCGGCTATAATCATCGAATAGTTCATTAATTTTGCGAATACAACCTTCAAATACTGAGAATGGAATAACGACAACAACAAAAATTAACAATCGCTCGACTGTCAAAATTAAAAAAATATCGGCGAAAAAATTTGGTCTCCAAATCCCGAAGTTGAGAGTTACAAATTCATCTTTTCATTTTTTTTTTAAATCTTCACAATTAACCAAACAACGCAAACTAGATCCTTTCTTTTCCGAATGGACCGTGAACGGGTTGGCGAAGATGCCGACTGCTTTGGAGGCTAGAGAGGAATTGCCAGGGCATGCGATAAACCGGGGACAACAAACCCCCGGCATTCTCGAGGGGGAGCGCGCTCGTGCGCCGCGAGGATATCCAAGCCGCCGTTTACCGCTAACGAGTACACTCGCTAATTGACGCCGACCAATTAAGCTCCCGATGAGCACGCGGCTCCGGCTCGATGATTCGCGTGCCGTCGGCCCGATCTCTTTTTCGAATCTCCGCTCGTGGGCATGCAACATCAGCGTACGATATTGCTGCGTCGCAATGACAGAAAATGTGTGCAATTACGAAAAAAAAATGTAACGCTCACTCGTTGACGTCATATCGTTTGGAAATAAAAAAAAAGAGCAACGAAAAATGAGAAAATTATTTACATTATTATTATTATTATTATTTATGGACATAATTTGTAAAAAAAGGAGATAAAAATGTGAGGGGGGCCTATGAGTAAACACCCTCAGAGGATATTTTTTGTAATTATTTAAGAATATTTATTATTATTTATGAATATTTATTATTATTGTTCATGAATATTTGTTATTATTATTTAGGAATATTTAATACTTTTATTTATGAGTGGTTGTGAATTTAATATAGTTTTTTTATTGCCATTTTATAAGCTTTAAAGGTGTTTACAACTAGTCCCCTTCACACACTGTCCCCCTTTACATTTTTTCTTACACCCCAAGTGCATTAGCCTCCGTTTTCATAACACTGTAATATTATTATTTATTACTATTATTCATCAATATTTTTTATTACTATTACTTTATTTTATTTATTGTTATTATTTATATACATTGTTCTTATTATTATTACATCCTTCTCTACATATAAGAAAAATGTAGGGTCCCTATGTTTGCTCGTTCATAACTCGAGAGCTACTGAATCTACTTCAATGAATCTTTCACAGAAATACAGCTCGAAGTCTGGAATGGGATTCACGCAAATGGGCGTTACGCTATGTCGTTATTTGCAATTACGATAAACAAACATAACAAAGATGATATTGAAAAAAAAAAACGAACACAAATGAATAAGCGCATGACCCAATGAGGAAAGAAACGAAAATCGACGAGTAATGATGAGTTCTCGGTGATTTTTCAACTTTCATAAATGGTCTTGCTAGTTCGTTATTGTTTTCAAAAAAAAAAACTTCCAACAAAAAGCTCAATTGAGTAATTAAGGCGTTACCCCACTTGTAGTGCAAAAAAAGGCCTTTTTCATGAATTTTTTAAAAGAAAACTACAAAACTTTTTTAATCGATCAATATACCATCTTAAAGAACACATCTTGAAGAACTTTCAGTAATTTTTTTATTGAAAAATATTACATTGTTTAGTGGCAAATGGCCGTCAATGAAATAATGTTTTTATATACACGGTTTGCGGTGACCAACATTGCGGCGAAGTGGATCATCTGAAAAAAAAATGCGGATAGATTTAGTCAAATATAAGTATAAACTAGTCTTTAATCGAAGGATTTAAAAAAATATTCATTTTTCACAAAATGGCGGACAGTCAAAGTTAATGGTTCGATTTTAACGAAAAAAAGCCGTTTTTGGCTATAAAACGGCCATTTTTGTCGAAAAAAAAATCGAACGATTAAAGACTACATTTTTATGTATTAAATAAGCCTACAAAATTTCAAGAAGATCGGTTCATTAGTGTTCGAGTAATCTTGGTCACCGACTTCAGAAATGCCATTTTGAGAAAAACGCGTTTAAAGTTACAATTTCAGTTTACACGAAGAAATTTTTTTTTTTTTTGTAAACTTACATAGAGTTATCTATTCCGGGCATCAAAAAACTGCACTTCAAATTGCACTTCAAAAAATGCAATAAAAAAAAATCGGTTTTTTCAAAATCGCAAGTGGGGGTAACCCCTTAACAAAAGGTACAACTGACGAGGCATGCCTTGTCTGCAAATCTGTAAATCTTTATCTGTACATATAAAAGAACATGTCCTGACTGATTCATCGAGGCCGAGCCAGAACATGAACAAAACATAATTGCATGAAATTTGGACTGTGGGTTGCTTTTCTGACGTAAACACCCACTAAGAAGGGATTTTTCGAAATTGAACGCTTAAGAGGTGAAAAGGGGTGGTAAAGTTTGTGTGGGAATTAAAAAAAAATCTGGTCGGATTTACTTAAGTAAAATTTGGTTTTCGTGCTTCTTGACACAATTTTTGAAACACGTATTTCAGCGTTTTTCAAAATTCAACCTCTAAGGGCAGAAAGCGGGGGGGTGGGGCAAAGTTTGTATGTAAAATAAAAAAAATCTGGTCAGAAGATTTACTTGAAACTTACAAGGAACATCCCTCAAGTGACACCCTTCGATTTTGTTGAAATTTGGATATGTTATAAAGAACCGAAAAGTAAACAATACGTATTTTTTTTTGATCGGCGGAGAACGGTTTTAAGGGGTGAAACCACCCCTCGAAAAAAGGCATCTTTAGGGGTAATATAGCAGTTTCACACACAAGGAGTCCACCGATTTTAATGAAACCAAAACGAAAATTCTTCTAATCCGAAGCAATGCAAAATCGACTATAGTGACTTTACAAAAAAAAAGGAGTAAACCACCCCTATATTGAGGGGTAGTTTTACCCCTTAAAACCGTTTTCCCGCCGATAAAAAAAATACGTATCGCTTACATTTCTGTACTTTATAACATATCCAAATTTCAACCAAATCGAAGGGTGTCACCTGAGGGATGTTCCTTGTTAGTATTAATGCTCTTTAATACATGTTCCTCAAGGCGGGAGCCTGAATTAGAAGGTCCGAAAAATCGTTTTTTTATTGCTTAAATCGATAGATAAACAATCCAAGAATATATTTACAAAGTTACAGA
>OX101786.1:4271191-4316191 GCA_944452715.1 Ophion slaviceki | reverse complement strand
AATTGAACAAATTCTTCAAAACAAATTATAGAATAAGTAAAGAAAATATAAGAGAGAGAGAGAGAGAGAGAGAGAGAGAGAGAGAGAGAGAAATAGCGCAGTCCCACAGCAAGTAAGGAACGGAGAGAAAATAAATGAATTATTTATTATGCCTTAACATGCAGTAGACAAAAAATACAAAATAAAATAAAAAAACAAGTATAAAGAAACATTCTTTGTATATCTTACCTGATTCACCTTATAGAACGTTCGAATTTTTATAGCACACATAGAGCACTCGAATTCGTTTTAGGACGAGAAAAATTAATTTATAATAATAGAAAAAGTGTACTGTATAAAAACGAATGGGAATAGATGAAAAGCACTTGGGGATTGAAACAAGTTCACACGTAGACGGCACGAGAAAGACTGATGCTCAACGCTGCCAAAGAAATCCTAATTCTTTGTGACGCTGAGCGTGGATCAGCGTGTAGGTATATAGGTGCACATACCCACACGAAGTGTATACTTGCCGCGGAGGGATAGCATGCGGGAAGAAAACAATCTTCAACCGTGTGCGCCCGACGTAGCGAATGACCACTGACACACACGCATCGCGTCGAGGCATAACAATGTCTGCCTCGACGCAAGAAGGCACGAGAGCCCGTCGCGGCGTACGTTCAGAACGAACACGCGAAATAGTGAAATAAAATGACATCGTCTACTTAGCCAATTTATGGATATCCGTAAGGATACAGAAGAGTCCAGGGGAGTCTGTAATGGTTCGGGATTCTCTCCAAATTTTATAGCAACTTTACTTTTACAATACTTTGTGTAAAAAAAATTACCACAGTATCTTGATATATGCAAAAATTAGAGCGGTTTGACATATTTCGAAAGTGTCCAAAATTCATAAAATTTAGACCATTCGACCGATCATTCCTAAATTCAATACCAGCCGTCCTTTCATGATACTCTATTTGTAAAAAAAAAATTTACAACATTCTTAAATTTGTTGCAAATTAACGTGCACAGACATTTTTTTTTATTAAAAAATGCTGTTAAATTTGTAATTTTTTAGTTCTCTCGACAAAATTTGCAGGGAATAAAGAGATTGTATAGATTAACATCTGAGCGACACAGGAGCCCTTCAACCCAAACCGTTCTCGAGTTACAGACGTTATAATTTTACAGTGCCAGAACGTAGATTCGCGCGCATACGCACACAGACGCACATGCATGTAGACATTGTTTCTGAATATGATTTTTCGAGGTTTTGGGACATTTTGAGGACGTTGATATCGAAAACTGAAAAAAAAATGTTTTCATCGTCACAAAGTTTCTCTATGAGGAAGCAAAACTTACATTTTTCATTCAATCCATATTTTTTGGACTGGCACTGTACTGATAAAATTGTCTGTCAATACCGAGGCAGTACTAAACCGAAGACTCGTTAACCAAGACTGGAATGGTAATGTTGCCACTGCTGGGGCAGTACTTCCAGCCAAGACCCACCCAACCTTTGTTACCATGACTGACACTGTACTAATAAAATTGTTTACTAATACTGGGGCAGTACTTAACCGAAGACTCGGTAACTAAGGCTGGCATGGTACTGTTGCCAATGCCGGAGGACTACTTCCAGCCGAGTCTCAACCAACCTTGCTTACTAAGACTGGCACTGTACTAATAAAATTGTTTATCAATACTGGGACAGTACTTAACCCAAGACTCGGTGACCAACACTGGCATGGTACTGTTGCCAATGCTGGGGCAGTGCTTCCAGCCGAGACTGAACCAACCTTGGTTACTAAGACTGGCACTGAACTAATAAAATTGTTTACCAATACCGGGGTGGTACTTAACCCAAGACTCGGTGATCAAGGCTGGCATGGTACTGTTGCCAATGCTGGGGCAGCACTTCCAGCCGAGACTGAACCAACCTTGGTTCCTAAGACTGGCACTGAACTAATAAAATTGTTTACCAATACCGGGGCGGTACTTAACCCAAGACTCGGTGACCAAGGCTGACGTGGTACTGTTGCCAATGCTGAGGCAGCACTTCCATCCGAGACTCAACCAACCTTGGTTGCCAAGACTGACACTGTACTAATAAAATTGTTTACCAATACTAGGACAGTATTTAACCCAAGAACCGATAACCGAGACCGGCACGATACTGATACTTTCAGTTGCCAGTGCTAGGGCAGTACATCCAACCAGCTATGGTTACCAGGACTGGCACCGCACTGATGAAATTGCTTACCAATAGTGGGACAGCACTTCACCCAAGACTGGGTAGCTAAGACGGGCACGGCACTGATACGTTCAGTTGCCAGTGCTGGCATAGTACTTCCAGCCGCGACTCAACCATACTTGGTAACCAGGACTGGCACCGTACTGATAAAATAGTTTACTATTACTGGGCTAGTACTTCAGCCAAGACTCAGTAACCCAGACTGGGACGGTACTGATACGTTCGGTATCCAATACTGGGGCAGTACTGCCAACTGAGAGTCGGTCGCCAGGACTTGCACAACTCTGGGCCGTATTGGTAACTCTGGCGCAATACCGGCATTCGCACATGGGTTCTCGGCTGTTTTTTTACGGCTTTTTCAATAATTTTTTACGGGCAAAGCATCGAAATAATCAATCTCATTGTTTTTGCATAATCTTTATTAACATTTAAATAAGCTTTACAAATTTTTTCAAGTCAAAATATATAATAGAATAAAGGTTATAGTGGCCGACAGGAAGACATCAAGTAAAAGAGGTGCTTGACGGTGACCAAGATTGCGGCTGTTCTGCTTATCTGAAATCAAAAAACCAAACGGCATTTTAATCTTCATATTTAAGACTGGCGATTGAACTAGAGTGAATTCTAAATAACAAAAATTGACTTTTTTATACACTTTTGAAAATGACATTCTATTTTTTACTCATTTTTTCTTAAGTTTTTCGCTCGTACAAAAAAAACTTTCGGAGCAATCATGATAATCCTAGTTCAATAGCTGGCTTATAACATATTAAAGATGTTGTATAAATTTGAACAAGATCGGTGCAGTAGTTTCTGAAATATCGTGGTCACCGTTTCGAAAAATGGTGTTTCGAGAAAAACGCGTTTGAAAGTATACCTGCTCCGTATACCTGCTCCGTTCCAGGGCCGTAACTTGTGAACCACTTCGAATATTGAAAAATCCTTTGGCACACATTTTCTACACCTGTTGTAGATGTCATTTATGAAAAAAATCGATTTTTTCGACCCGAGAAACTAGAGGACGCCTTAAACGACTCATCGGTCAACGAGTAGAATTTTTCATTTTTTTTCGCTCTATTTCATTACTTTTCTCGTATGAGTGAAAAAATAATAGTATTTTGACGGTGTGTTGACTGTTCCAAAACGTCGAAAAATGGCAATTAGGAAAAAGTGTAGATGTGTGTATGAATTGTTATTGTACACTCGGAAGCTTCTACAGTTTTTGTGATAGGTGACTCAAGGCCTTAGGCCACAGTAACGGGTATTAAATCATGTGCGAATTTAACAATTTGTTTTCGTATGAAAAAGTGATTCACTCATAGAATTAATTACACATATATTTAGTATGAATACCAAGCTGTTAGAAAAGATATATATTTTTTTTTCGACGTACAAAATGGCCGACTACTCGAAATTTCTCGAAACAGCTTTTTTTCCAATTGGCGTGACAAATAACTTCAACAATTTTCACTCGATTTACTTCAAATTTAAAAGTTATGTTCCTAATTGCATTTCGCAGAGAAGTACGTACGGAATTTCTGATTAATCGAAAACTTTTCATTTTATGAGCAGTTTATGAGCAGTTATTACGAAATTTTTCACTGAAAATTAATTTCTTAAGTTCAAATACTTACAACTTTTGAGTAAAACAATATTTTTCAAATTCCGTACGTACTTCTCTACGTATTCTAATATAGATTGACGAGAATTTTTGTTTTTTGTTCTAGGTATAAAATTGTGAATGCTAAATGTCACGCCGCGGAGCGCCTAAAAAAAACTGCTTGATATTCATACTAAATAGATGTGTAATCAATTTTACGAGTGAATCACTTTTTCATACGAACAAAAATTGTTAAATTCGCACATGATTTTACACCCGTTACTGTGGCCTAAGGCCTTAAGGGGAGGGTAGGGGTTTCAGCGCGAAAAAAAACACTTTTTTGCGAAATTTTTCCATCTATATGGATAGAGTAAATTTATTGAAACCTTTTGTACATTGTTAAGTGTCATTTCAAGAAAATTCCGTGAAATTTGTACGCGAAAATATCCACAAACAAGCCGGTGACGCGTTTTTCTCGAAACCACTTTTTGAAAGTCCGTGTTCACTGCCATTTGAAAACTACACGACCGATTTATTTCAAACTTGGTACACACTTTCTACATAAAAAATACCTCCCCTGAAACGGTCTTTGATAATTTTTTTTTCATTTCTAAATTTTTGGTGGTCATGTAAAGTCAAAAGTGCTATTTTTCACGAAAAATTCCGCCATTGTAGGGGTGGGAAACCCCCTCAATGTAAAAAAAAAACTCGAACTAACCGTTGGGGGGAGGTATTTTATATGTAGAAAGTGTGTACCAAGTTTGAAATAAATCGGTCATGTAGTTTTCAAATGGCAGTGAACACGGACTTTGAAAAAGTGGTTTCGAGAAAAACGCGTCACCGGCTTGTTTGTGGATATTTTCGCGTACAAATTTCACGGAATATTCTTGAAATGACACTCAACAATGTACAAAAGGTTTCAATACATGTACTCTATCCATATAGATGAAAAAAAATCGCAAAAAAGTGTTTTTTTTTCACGCTGGAACCCCTATCCTCCCCTTAATCTTTGCGCACGTATGCATCGCAGGAAACTTGGCGCCGAAATAGGAAGTCGATTTTCAGTATTTTTTTCTGATGGGATTATTGGGCGGACGAGGTGGGAATTTTACACACAATCGATACGTAGTGTTGCCAAGCTTGAGTTTTTTTTTCAATGACAAGTTTCGATAAACAATGGAGGTATTATTATTTAAACGAAGCGCCGACGTTGCTGCAGAGCCAACCGGTGAAGGTGGTTCTGAAAATTGGGACCGTCTGAAATTACAAATAAAAAATGGACATTTAGTATACTAATAAAAACTTTGCGTGAGCGAATATTTTTTTTAGATTTTGAAAAGTACGAAAATGGCATTCCGTAGAAACAAAAAATTTTTTCGACCAAAAAACAACTTGAATCATTTTCTATCAACAAATGGACACAAAATTTAAGGCGTTACCCCCACTTGTAGCGCAAAAAAAGGCCTTTTTCATGAATTTTTTTAAAGAAAACTACAAAACTTTTTCAATCGATCAATATACCATCTTGAAGAACACATCTTGAAGAACGTTCAGTAATTTTTTTATTGAAAAATATTACATTGTTTAGTGGCAAATGGCCGTCAATGAAATAATGTTTTTATATACACGGTTTGCGGTGACCAACATTGCGGCGAAGTGGATCATCTGAAAAAAAAAATGCGGATGGATTTAGTCAAATATAAGTATAAACTAGTCTTTAATCGAACGATTTTAAAAAAGATTCATTTTTCACTAAATGGCGGACAGTCAAAGTTAATGGTTCGATTTTAACGAAAAAAAAATCGAACGATTTAAGACTACATTTTTATGTATTAAATAAGCCTGCAAAATTTCAGGAAGATCGGTTCATTAGTGTTCGATTAATCTTGGTCACCGACTTCAGAAATGCCATTTTGAGAAAAACGCGTTTGAAGTTTCAATTTCACAACGGATTCTTCTCTTTCAACGCTCATATCTCAGTCAATTTTGTTCGGATCGACTTGACATTTTCAGGACATATTCTCAGATGCTTATACTTCAAAAAAATGCAATAAAAAAATCGATTTTTTCAAAATCGCAAGTTGGGTTAACCCCTTAAAAGTTCATTCGGTCATACGGTAGAAAATGTCATAAACTACGCCCTGTCCGAATTCGAAGCGAATCGGACGAATAGATTTTGCGATACGACTTGAATCGTTCCACAAAAGAAAATTTCGACAAAACGCAAAAGGAAAAATTGCAACGGGGCGCCGTAGCGCAGTGGGCAATCTGACTGGCCACAAAAATCGCCACTGCTCGTTCAATTTTTCTTTATTTCACCAAAACTTCGTTGCAAATTGAAGTAAAGATCATTGACTATTAAATAAAGGAAAAAAAAATCGTTTTTTTTTTTCAAATTTCAACCGCATCCCGCCCTGTTGATCGGAGGGTAGGTCTCTGAAACGTTCGCCGAACGAGATAAGCCGAATTTTTATTTTTCTCGTTTCCTCGTCGTTCGGATGCCCGGATATTTTTTTTATTCGTTCAGTATCGGAGTGCCAATTTAGCGGCGACAGCCGAAACGACCCGATCCCGAGGATATATCCGAGTCCAACAAACCGGAAGTGGGTCAATTCGGACTCGGCTCGAACGAAAGGACTCGCGAGATTTTTTTGGCTTTTTCGCGGCACGAATTTACGCTGTTCGAACACGAGTTCCGAATACCTAATTCGACACGCCCTCGCCCCCCCCCCCCCCCTTCCGCACCGAATTCACGTTTGTTTGTACGTTTTCGAAAGTTCGACGCGCTCTTGAAGGCCTCGAATCCAGTTAAATAATTATCGATTAAAGTTACTTCATTACACAGTTCTTTTCGAATTTCCTGCTACTTTTTTTTACTCACTACTCGGTACTCACTCGCGTCGAATGTGTTTGTTCTTTTTTGCGCTTTTTCATGCTCCCGTAAAATCGCGTGTCAATTTTTGGCAAATTTCGATAGAAATTTATTCTCAGATAAACTCGAAAGGGCGGAGATCTAACTTCGATTTGGCTCTGAAAGTATTTTTTTTTTCCGAATCTTTGCTGCTTGCATATACAACTTTTTGGAAAATACGGTTTTTTTGGAAAATGCGCTGTACATGGAGAACTTATGGCGTTTCGAATAAAATATCCGGAAGGGAAAAAAAGATCGTTCAAATTATATATATATACACATAGATATTAGCCATTTTATCGATTGTATTAAATTTATTATGATGGAATTCTATTTATTAATTTCATTCAATGACATATAATACTATTTTATTCGTTTTTAAATTCCAGCATGATTTTATTTTATGTTATCATTATTACATATTATATTATCATAATTATATATACAGGGTGTCCCTTATCTATGCCACCCGAAATAACTCGGTAATTATCGTCGTCACAAAAAAATGTTCCAGACAAAACTTATACGTGATAGATAAAAAGTGAAGGTCGCCTCCACTTTTTTAAATGGAATGGCTCATTTTTTCAACCATCTTGTGGAGCACCTCAAGTCGCATAAAAAAACAT
Source organism: Ophion slaviceki (assembly GCA_944452715.1). Classification (NCBI taxonomy): domain Eukaryota; kingdom Metazoa; phylum Arthropoda; class Insecta; order Hymenoptera; family Ichneumonidae; genus Ophion; species Ophion slaviceki. Next base: position 4,308,818 of record OX101786.1, on the reverse strand, counting down.
TAGGGGGTCAAAGTCGTTCAAGGTCATTCAAGGTCACCTATTGAAATGAAATGCAAATCAAAATATCTCGGATCACTACCAAATATTTCGTAGTGATCCGAGATATTTAGATTTGTATCATCGATACTGAAAAAAAACGCGCCGATAAAAAAATCTGAAAAAAATTCCCAAAAATGCGTGATTATATGTATGATAAAATGTCAAGCTGTTCAGCCGCAGTGGAAGTATGATTTTTTCTGTGCTTTCTCAGCGATTAACGATTTAAAAAATCCGAAAAAATTAAGAACCGATTACTCCGGGCGGATACTTAAATATTTTGATACCCACAATGAATTTTTCGGATTTTTTTAACGTTAATCGCTCCGAAAGCACAAAAAAATCATACTTCCTCTACGGGTGATAGCCTGAAAATTTTTACATGTAATCACGCATTTTTGGTTTTTTTTCGGATTTTTAAATAGGGGCGTTTTTTTACTAAGGGTTGTTTCGAAAAATTATAAAAAAATGCAGGGTATCTTTTAGAGTCAATGGAATCAGATAAAAAAAATCAATCCCATTGGCGGGGGTCAGGGAAAAAGTCCACCGGATTCACGTGGAATACCTCATGTATATATATATATATATATATATATATATATATATATATATATATATATATATATATATATATATATATATACATATATATACATATATATACAAAAAACTTTTTACACATTAGAGTTCGAAAAAAATATTGATTTTTCGAAATTTTTGTTTCAAATCGACTAATATATATATATATATATATATATTAATCGACTTGAAACCAAAATTTCGTAAAATCAATATTTTTTTCGAACTCTAATGTGTAAAAAGTTTTTTGTCTACATACATATTGTATGCTTCTTAGCGAATCTCTCAAACCCAAACAGACGCCATTTTGTAAATGTTTGGGTTTCTTTGGATTTCTTTGGTATTGTTCGAGGTTTTCATGCTTTCTGAGGATTTCTTTCATATATTATCATTTCCCCCGAACTTCTCAAACCTCAAATAAACGCAATGTTAAAATCATTTGAGTTTGTTGGGTTCGATTGGGTCTATTCCTTCTACGAGGCTCAACCAAAAACCAAGAGACTCCAATTATTTTTGCATCCGAAAATCCAGCAGCTTGACATAATAAAATTTGAACACCGATGGCATTTTTCATTATTCCGAAAATACGGCAAAAAAGCTACATCGAAACCGAAAAAAAAAGTTTTTTTTTTTTAGAATTGGATTCGATCGAAACGAGCATCCTGTTATCGAAGACGAGAGAAGAGCTGCTCGAATAAACGAATCATCATGCAATTGGCATCGTTTTATTAAGCCGATCGCGCTATAAAGTTAACGAGGGGGGGGGGGGGGGTAGGGGGTTGTACCTCGATTTACAACTGGGTCGCGCTAACATCGCGCAAAGCATGCGTTTATCGGCATGCGTGGAGCGAAATGATTCACGCAAATGTGTACCGTAAGCAAAATTATAATCGCTCGTTCAGTTCAATTGCGGATCACGTCGACTCGGTCGGAGTCGTCGGCTGCCGCATTTACTCGAACCTCAATTGATCGTCGTAATTTCTGCAGCTGCTCGTGTACGCGCTTCCCTGCACGGGTTATCCGGTCGACCGGAAATGAGACGGGGATTCGATCGTTCACTTTTTGATCGATCGTGCCCCGTAGATTTATTTCCTTCGGGGCACACGTATCGTTCGACGATTTACCCACGTCGCGAACGTATAAGTGCAGTGTACCGGAAGTGGACGAAGAAACATCGATATTTCTCGGTTCATGGCATTTCTCTATCGCACTCTATTTAGTTTCTCTATTTAATCCAGTCGTATTGTGATATTTTAATTGGATTATTTTTTTTCAATTTATGACAATGATATACAATTTAATTCATTGTAATACCATTTTATTTTATGCATTTTGTTTCACTATTATAGTGCAATTTCATGTGTACCGGAAGTGGACGAAGAAACATCGATATTTCTCGGTTCATGACATTTCTCTGTCGCACTCTATTTAGTTTCTCTATTTAATCTTGTCGTATTGTTATATTTTAATTGAATAATCTTTTTTCAATTTATTACTGTGATGTTACATTTGATTTATCGTAATAGTATTTTGTTTTATGCATTTTGTTTAACTATTATAGTGCAATTTCATGTGTACTGGAAGTGGACGAAGAAACATCGATATTTCTCGGTTCATGGCATTTCTCTATCGCACTCTATTTAGTTTCTCTATTTAATCGAGTTGTATTGTTATATTTTTATTGGATTTTTTTTGCAATTTATTACAATGATATTCAATATAATTTAATGTAATACTATTGTATTTTATGCATTTTATTTAGCTTAGTATGGTGTCATTTTATTTTTTTGTCCATTCACTTTATTATAATTCTATTTTATTTAACTATTATAGTGCAATTTGATTGTAATTATTTTCGATTAATAACGACAGCATCTTATTTTATTTAATTCATTATAATACTATTTTATTTCATTAATTTCGTTCAATGTATTACAATACCGTTTTATTTTACTAATTTTATTTGATTTGTTATAATACCATTGTGTTTTATCAATTTAATTACATATTTATTATAATACTATTTTATTATGTTTTAATTTCGGTATAATTTTATTTTATCATTCATTTTGTTTCATTTCATCATTATTTTGTATTATATTATCATAATGTCATTTCATTATATATTTTATTTTTGTTGTTGTTCAAAATTTTTCATAAAATTTGATGACGTTTCAAATGCACAACAAAATATGCCCACCACGCGTACAAAAAGCGAGGTAACGGTAGTGCTTGAGAAAAAAAAAGAAAAACGAGGAAGAAAAAAGAACAGACAATAAAAACAACAAATGCCGGAAAGGTCTTTAGACTGACCCACATAATCCACCACCCTACAATATATGCACGCGGGTGTCGTAGTTGGCGTCCGAGTGAACCGGAAATGGAGGAAGAACAGAACGAGCGAGCAAGAGGTAATGGTAAAGGAGAGACAAAGAAAGAGAAGGATAAAAGGGCTATAAAAAATGAGTAGGAGCTTTCTTCCAGAGAGAGATGGGGGGGGGGGGAGATTGTTCATACGAACGGGCAAAAAGGGAATCCAACACAAAAAAAAGATATAGACATATAAAGAGGACTGCGGGAACGAGAGGACAAGTGCAGCGAGAAATGAGGACGAAACTAAATGAAACCGTGGCTTCGAGAGATTGTACCGACCCATGCCTTCGACATACACGGATACGCGTATTGTGTCTACCTTTCTCGATGAAGCTCCATTGCTCACAAGGGTGTGCATCTCTGGAATTCATAACTACACATATACGAGGAAAACAACTGCTTAACAGCAGTTGCTGCATGGCCAATCGATGTAGATGGCTCTGGAAACTCCATCCGAATCGAAAAGTAAAAAAATGTCCTTATAATAATAACACTTGCCCATAATCAAACATTTTTTTTGAAATTTTCAAAATTACGAAAATGGTCGGCGGTGGAAAAAACATTCCATTTTCGACCAAAAACAACTTTGATAATTTGTTACTAAAAAGTGGATAACCGTATCAAAAAATCATACAGTCGTGTGATAAAAAATCTTACAAACTATGCTCTGTCAAAATTTGACGTGAATCGGACGAATAGACTTCGAGACACGACTCACAACGTTTCGTAAAAAACTGAAAAGAAAAAAAAAGTGTAAATGGCAGTGGAGCTTTGCGAAAAAAAAAACATTTGCACTCGCGATACACAATAAAGTTCTTGAACTTTTTACAAGAAGTGCATACTTCGCTCGCCCAACTAAAAATCGTCTGTGTACTTGGAGGAATTAACTTAGCGATGAAGACGCGAATCGTCGAGAGGGAGGGAGAGCGAGAGAGAAAGAGAAAGAGAGAGAGAGAGAGTAAAAGACAGTGAGCGAAGTAGATTGAGAGGGAGGGAACCGAGTACTGAGGACGAAACGAGTTTATACAATAGTAGGAAGGAGGGATTTTTGTCCACCCTCGCCTTTCTCACCCATCCCTTTCCGGCGTTACCTTTTTTATTATATATATATATATATATATATATATATATATATATATATATATATATATATATATATATATATATATATATATATATATATATCTATATATAAATCTAGATGCTGTACATTTAAAGTGTTCTAGAACTCACTGCGGTTTCATGAACAAAGGGCTCTTGGAAAAAAGTTATGAAAAGTGTTTGGATGAAGAAGTGGATGCTGCACGTCGCGGCCACTCTTGTATTTTGTGCACCAACCGTGCAATGTCGGAGGGAATTATTTTGATCTCCGGGCGAGTGCAATATATATATATATATATATATATACTGTTTATGCATTTTCTGTCACGAAACTTTTTAAGTCATGACTTACTAAATTATAGTTTATTAAATTTGAGTCGTGTCGTTGGAGGTTATGTGTATATATATATATATATATATATATATATATATATATATATATATATATACACACACATATCTATGTAATGTTAACTATTAGCACATCTGGCTGCTTTGTGGGAGGTCCTCCGAGTCTAATATCTTCAAAATAATATTTCCGCTTATATATACAGGTGAAGTCGAAAACGAAAATCTCAATGACTCGTACCAATACTTACCCGAATCACCCTATGTATGTTCTACGATCTTTTTAACTTTTTGGGAAAAAAAGAATTTTTTTCTCGATCTTTCCTGTATCGTAGGTTTTTTTTTCGAAAAAAAAATTGTCTCGAAAAGTAACGAAGATCGTAGAACATACGTGCGGGCGGTTAAGATAGGTATTGGTACGAGGCATCGAGATTTTATTTATGCACGTCATTGTTCGGTCCACTCTGTGTGTATACAGGGTGTCCCAGAAGTCAACGTCAAGCCGAAACGGGGTGACAGGATTGATTGTAACCATCATGAGAAAAATCAGAAAAAAAATCTGGGCATTTAAGAAAAACCTAGAAATTTGGTCAAACTTTAACCATTTTTCGGTTCTTGTGGTTAATTTTTATTATTTTTGTTCATTTAAACTTTGGAACCGTAACCCTAAATAACATTTCTAGAATCACAGTCAAAAATAATGACACAATTGTCCCAAGTTTCCTAGAATTAAGACTGTTTTTTGTTAAACTATGAATTTAAAATTTTCAAAATAGATTTTTTTTCTGATTTTTCTCATGATGGTTACAATCAATCCTGTCACCCCGTTTCGGCTTGACGTTGAGTTCTGGGACACCCTGTATATATAATGAATCGAGGAACGTACCAGAATGGCTAAATTTATCGATGCATTAAATAATGATCACATGAACGACGTGGACACTTAAAACTTTGCCAACAAAACGCATTATTCTAGATGAAAGAGTAATAAGTGATATATACCTACACACTGGGCTACTGATTATTGGTCACGATCCCGTGAAATGGTTGTAGGACGTGTTTTTCGCTATCAAATAACCCAGTAATACTTTGTGCACAAGTGAACCATTTTCGAAATAGTATTATTTTTATTATTTTTCATGAAGTGAGGAGTGGGCAACATAAAAAATTAATTTAAAAAATCTGTTGTATGGAATCAACCTTCTTCATTATTTGTAATTTGAGGACACAGTAACAAAGAATTATCAACAATGAAATAAGAATATTTTTTTTTGAATTAGTGGTCCAAAACTCTGCCAGTATAATGCTTATTCTTATTTTATTGTTGATAATTCTTTGTTACTGTGTTCTCAGACTTCAAATAATGAAAAAGCTAGATTCCATACAGCAGATTTTTTAACTCACTTTGAAGAAAGTAATGAAAACAATAATATCTCGAACATGGTTCACTTTTGCATAAAGCAATACTGGGTTATTTGATAGCGGAAAACATGCCCAACAACCCTTTCACGAGATCGTGCCCAATGACCAATAGCCCTATATATACATATACTGGGTATCCCATTATAATCTTACACCTGATATATGTCGAAAAATATTGCTCCGATCACGTATTGAGTATAATGAAACTTTTGGGATTCAAAGGGAAACGTTGAAAAATCTATTTTGGTTCAAAATTCGAAGCGGCGACATTATGGCGACGTTTTTTAAAAATGGGATAATGCTTTTTTATTTCACCAAAAAATGTATCAGGCCAAAACTAAAAAAAATGGTGAAAAAAGTTTTTTAGGGCATGTTTTTTTTTAAACGGGGTCACGAATTTTTTATCCATCAAAAAATTTGTCAGGCTAACTAACAAATTTGGTAGGAAAAGTTTTGTTTAATAAAGTTCATAATTTTGAGGTTAGAATACCATTTTTTACTATTTTAGTACTATCTAGATTGTACCACGAGGAGATAAAGTTAATTTTAATCTTACACCTCATTTATCTCGAAAAATACTGCTCCGATCAAGCATCGAGTATAATAAAACTTTTAGGATTCAAGGGGGGATGTTAAAAAAAAATCTTTTCTGCTCCAAGATTCAAAATGGCGACGTTGAGATGGCCAACTTGTTTTTTTCAATGGGATCATGACTTCGATTTTTTCAACAAAAATTTTATCAGGCCAAAACCAACAACTTTTGTAGGAACATTTTTTTGGTAACGTTCACAATTTTTAGGTTAGAATACCATTTTTTTTCTACTATAATAGCCCTATCCAGAATGTACCACGAGGAGATAAAGTCTTTAACATCTCTAGTGTAAGTGTGCGTGTGTGTGTGTGTGTGGGTGTGAGCTAGTTTGGGTTTGTTCGATTACCCAAACAAACTCACACACACTTGCACTAGGAATGTTGAAGACTATACCTTCTCGTGGTACATTCTGGATAGCGCTATAATAGTAGAAAAAAATGGTATTCCAACCTAAAAATTGTGAACGTTACCAAAAAAATATTCCTACAAAAGTTGTTGGTTTTGGCCTGACAAAATTTTTGTCGAAAAAAACCAAGTCATGATCCCATTGAAAAAAACAAGTTGGCCATCTCAACGTCGTCATTTTGAATCTTGGAGCAGAAAAGTTTTTTTTTAACATCCCCCCTTGAATCCTAAAAGTTTTATTCTACTCAATGCTTGATCGGAGCAGTATTTTTCGAGATAAATCAGGTGTAAGATTAAAATGGGACACGCGGTATGAGTGTATATATTCTCCTCAGTGTTTCGAAAGCGCTCTCGGTGAACAATAAGAACTCTTTGTACGACAAGGGATAAAGGAAAAATCGAGTAGGGGCAAAGGGCGACTCATCCGAGTGAAAATACAAGCGGAACTGTGCCGGAATGAAAAGCAACGGCAGTCTCCACTGCGGTTTCCGCAACGTGTACACGTTCGACGACTTTTATACGGTATCCTTCCGATCTTACCGATCTTTTGTTCGGAAAGGGTATGTTTTTTGCGGGTCAATACACGCATGCAGACATAGATAAGTCGAGCATGCGATTTTTCGAAAAGAGTGTCGCATTTTCGTGGGTATTTTCTGCTGCCGAGCCCGAGCGCCCGTCTCGATCGGTAAGAGAGCGTCGAAAATGAGGAATACCCTAACGCTTTTAGGGTTCTGTACCCAAAAGGTAAAACGGCATCCTATTAAGGGGAGATATACACCTAGGAGCCGGAAAAATGTCATTTTTGTGAATTTTTTCAAGGAAAACTATTTGAAATTTCGGATTGGGGTTCTAGTTATCTAAAAGTATATACATTCAAAAGTATGTTTAATTTTCTTTATTTGAAAATATCAAAAATATACAACGATATTGTATGATCCTTGGAGCGTCGTAAAAAAAATCTGCGTTTACGGTACCCACTGGCGTTTCTTCAAAAATCATCTCAAGAAAAACCAAAAAGATTATTAAATTCGATACTATAATCTAGTACTTGTCATAGCCGATTTTGAAAATATCGATGTATGACAAAATGGCGGACGTTTGAACATAAATAGTGATTTTTGTGTCCTTAATGACACTCTGCTAGTAGCTCGTAAACGGAATGAGTTACAGACTTGAATATCGGATATTTTGCGTAGAATGTTGACCCAAAACTGAATCTTGAATTAGAAATTCAATAAAATTATTTTTCATGGGGCTTCCAAACATGAAAAAGAAGCAGGCAAAAAATATCTTGCCCTGGCATGGGGAATGTCATTTTTTAAAGCTCATTGAGTAGAATACAAATATGTTTCAAAAATGTTTTATCTTCAAAATTGAAGAAATGGCGGGCTGTCAAAGTTGTCACTTTTAGACCATTTTTGTAACGGGGTCTATCTCAAAAACTGAACTAGTTAGGAATTTGAAATGTCTGTATATTTTCTACTGTATACTGTATTTAAACAACATATACTGAAAAAGCCGATTCATAATGTAGTGTATATGATAATTTATTATATACATAACACAATAAAGTTTTAATGAAAATACATCAAATTATTGTTATCTAAATGTTTACCGTACCGAATGACTTATTTTTGGAGTCAGTGCCAGACAAGAAAGAGAGAATGACGTCACGGAAGAAACGAGATTGCAAATTTACAAAAGACCGTAGATCGTATGTTTCATTAATTTTTTTTCGCCTCTTTCTTTCTGCGGAAAATGTGACAATATCGGCAGTTCGCTGATACTGACTCCAAAAATAAGTCATTTAGTATTGTAAATATTTAAATAACAATAATTTGATATATTTTCATTATTAGCTTGCAGCAGGTGTAAACAAACTTTCTTTAGCTATCATCACCCCATATGGTTTCAGTTTAGTGCCACCTAAGAACTGAGACAGAAAAAAAGCATTACCTAATCAAATATCGAGTTAAAAGAAAGTTAATTGGTCATACGTATGGAACCCTAGTAGAGCGAAGTCTGATTCGCGCTTGGCTGGGGTTTTTTTTTAATTTTTTCACTGAATTTTATGCGGTGAGAATTTTCGCTACAGAAACGCGCGCGTGCACAAATTGGGGCCTCGTGAGAGCTGAGAAACGTGAGAGAATTCCGAGGAAGAAAAGTGCCGATCGCGATGTCAGAGGCCACGATAGGAGGTTATCGCTCGCGATTCCTCGACGGCCCGCCGATCCGAGTCTTACGCACACGCACCGTTCCTCGAACCTCGCGAAGAAAATTATCGCAGAAAGAGAGAGAGAGAAGAGAGAGAGAGAGAGAGAGAGAGAGAGAGAGATCGTTGCAATCATAAAAATTTTGGGCAAATTGACGGTATGAACAAAATGGACTACGTAGTGTGTATTCACTCTTGAAGGCGTTTTTTTTCTAATAATGTTACACAAGGTGTCCTGTAATTAATGAATATTCCTGCAACTGTCGACAGATCAGATCATGTCCTACTATATGCTGGAATTTCAGTTTGGTAAAAGTCCCTTGGTTTGCGAGATTTTCGGCTTTATGTTCTTTTTCGAAAAAAATCATCTGCTTTTGGGTTTCGCATGCTATTCCTACAAATGATAACTTTTTTAACCCGGTTTTTAATAAAATACTCTTGGTTATTTGCTTTATCTAGAAAGGCCTTCTTTGGAACCTCAAATGTTAAGGAAAGTTTGTGAAAAAAATCTTATGCAGAATTTTCATGCAAACCAATTCGAACATCTGACTTTGCAAGCCTGCGGTGTAAAAACAAATTTCCGGCATATTGTGCCAATTGCATTGAAAAGTTGCTTAGTTATTTTCGATTCTAAAATAGCATTATTCTTTAACATTTGGCTTTTAATAATTTTTTTATCGCAAATTTTTATAATTTGCGATAAATTATAAATAAACTGTTATCTTGTTGCAAATTTTTTATTCAAATAGAAAATATCAAAAATGATGTTATTAGCGAGTGGTACGAGCTGTTTTATGGTTTGAGGCATGTGAACAAAGGAAATGGTCGATCCCTCGTGCGTTTCCACGAATTCGACCTTGAAATATGGTTTGTATGAAAATTCTGCATAATATATTTTTTCATCAAGTTTCCTTAATATTTAAGGTTAAGAAGAAGACTTTTCTAGATAAAACAAATAACCGAGAGTATTTTGAAAAAAAAAACAACCGGGTGAAAAAAGTTATCATTTGTAGAAATGGCATGCAAAAAACCAAAAGCCGATGATTATGATCTCGAAAACCGTGGGGTTTTTACTAAACTCAAATTCCCGCACATAGCAGAACATGATCTGACCTATCGACAGTTGCAGGATTATCCATTAATTACAAGACACCCTGTATATATATGTATATATATATGCATATATAATTCTGAAATATTATCGAGATTGTTTATTGAATCTGCCTTCTCCCTCCCTCTCTATCTCTCCCTTTCTCTCTCTCAAAGTCCTCAACGTCCTCAAAGTCCAAGCAAAGCATAAATAAATAATCAATTAATCAATCAATGGCCCCCTTTCCCTCTTTCATATCGGCCAGCCCAACGAACACGGACCTTGAACGATTTTTCTAAAAGACTCTTCAAACCCATCACTTTCAGCCCCGTTCAAACACAAAACTAATTAAAAAAATTCAGACGAAAAAAAATATATAAAAATCCCCAACAACCTTCAAAAATAAAAAAAGACGTTTGACTTCATTAAAATTTGTAAAATTATTTCACATGCATTGGCGTAATTGGAAAGCCCGTCGTAACGTGCCAAAAACAAGAAGAAACTCCATCCCTGTTTTGAAAATACTTTGCAGCCTGAGTTAGATTGGTTGTGCGGCAAATAAAAAAAATCCTTATATCTAGTACGAAGACACAACAGACCAGGTGAAAATTGCGCCCAAACTTTGAGTTACCTCTCTCTTCCTCTCTCTCGTTGTATGCTCTTGTGCATTACGAAATCCTCTCTTGCATCGCTTTTTTTCCGAGCTCTGGCAATTCGGGCGAGTATTTCATTCATTCATAAATTTGCTACGACGACGATACAGCCAAAGTGTTCGCGGCTCTTGCCCCTTCCATGCTCATCTCGACTTTTTCTTCTTCCGATTCGATTAAAATTTTATAAACTATCTGGCGTTCTCCTCGCGGTTATGCGGGTCGAATGATTTTTCTTTTAACAAATCGTTTTAAAAAAACATCTTTGACAACAAAATTATTGCTTAAAAAATGTTTTTTTAAATCTTAGTTAAATAGATCGTTCTTACAAAAAACTTCCTCAACTAACGGAGACTTTGTCCTTGGAGTGCCATATTTCAGGTGTTTACATTTTATTTTTTTTAAAAGGAAACGAGTAAAGCTTTTGGAGTGCGGTTTTTTTCTTGCTTTTATTCATGATATACAGGACGTTAAAAAAAATTTTTTTTGAAAAAAAAAACCAACATGGCGGCCGTTGCAGCTCCGCGAAAACAGGTCCTCAAATCGCGGGAGGTAAACGGCTGACATCACTGCCCCCTCTTTGTTGATCTGAAACACAAATTCAAAGCATATTATCAATCTGTGACCATTTGGTCATGGAATGACGGATGGGTTTTTCGTTTAGTACAAATTTCGGAAAATGGCGGCAATTTAAAAAAAAATCGAATTTTCGCGTTTTTTTCGCATAAAAAGACAAATAATAAATGCAAAAATGTATCTATCGAAAAAACGATCCGTCATTCCGTGAAGACATATTTTCTGAGTATGCCCTCCAAATTTCAGGTCGATATGTTAATTACAGCGGTCAGGAGAATGTCAGCCATTTTTAAAAACGTGTTTTCGAGAGAAACGCGTTTAAAGTTTTGTAATGTGTTTACACAAATGTGTTTATAATTACCGCTAATCGGCAATGCCTGGTCCATAGAGGCATCCCTCCTCTTCTTCTAGCTGCTCATGTTGAGCTCAAATTGATTTTTTGGAAATTTCAAGGACAAAGTATCCCTTAATTTTTTTCCAAAAGATCTGTCAAAAAATCTTTCTTGCAATCTTTCTCAAAAAAAATTCCTTAAAAAAACATATCGTAGGCAATCTTTCATTAAAAAGTATTTTTTAGAAAGATCTGTCGAGAAGAATCTTTCTTGAGGAAAACTTTCTCAAAAAAATCTTTCCTAACACCGTCTGTTGAAAAAAATTCTTTCAGAAGAAATGTTTCTCAAAAAGACGAAAACAAAAATTCGTACCTCCGTCTGTCAGTACGTGAATGCGTTGATAAATCGAGAACTACTGAATCAATTTCGACGAATCTTTCACAGAAGCACAGTTCGAAGTGTGGATCATGATTCAGGCTATCGTGCATCGAGCCATTTAGTCTATTGAACCTACGATGAACAAGCATATAAACAAACGACAACAACAGAGCGCAAACAAATAAACAAACAAACACTCAAAAATTTAGGAATAATCAGGAATGGTAGGCCTTTTTCGTATTTTTCAGAATTATCTCTACAGATCATTATTTTCAGGACGGGCGGGGGGGGGGGGGGAAGAAAGAGCAGCAGAGAAGGATTTTGTTGGGCACGAATCCCACGCAGTGAGCTAGTGCAAATCCGCCATACAAGGAACATCACTTGAATGTCCGCCTTCGATTCTGTTGAAATTCATATATGTGATAAAGCATTAAAAACTATTAGACACGTATTTTTTTATCGGCGGAAAAACGGTCTTAAGGGGGGAAACCACCTTTCAAAGAAAGGCGCATCACCCCTCAATATACATTTTTTAAATACATACTTCTGCAGTGGATTTTTCATCGCTTTACATTTGAAGAATTTTGGTTTTGGGTTAATTCAGATCCGGTGACTGGTGGGTGAAACTGCAAACTCTCCCCCCTCGTCATGGCTTCTTTTGAAGGGTGGTTTCCCTCCTTAAAAGCGTTTTTCCGCCGATAAAAAAGAAATACGTGTCTAATTGTTTTCAATGCTTGATTACATATATGGGTTTAAACAAAATCGAAGGCGGATACTCGAGTGATACTCCTTGTCAGTGTGTTGTTTACGATTTGCCACAATCGCTCAGAAAAAGAAACGTAAAACAGAGGGGGACGATTTGCCATTTATTTCAACATGGTCGAAGCCGAGGGCACAGTCTTCCGGTCCTTGAAGCATTATTCGAACTGATTTCGTATTTGTGTGCAGAAAAGCGTAGCACGTGCTTTTGACGGATCTATACGGATTAATGTTATATATATATATATATATATATATATATATATATATATATATATATATATATATATATATATATATATATATATATATATATATATATATATATATATATATATACACATATACAGGGTGTCCTGTTATGAATGGATAATCCTGCAACTGTCGATAGGTCAGATCATGTTCTACTATATGCTGGAATTTCATTTTAGTAAAAGTTCCATAGTTTTCTAGATAAAAATCAGTTTTTCGCATGCCATATCTATAAATGATAAGTTTTTTGAGCCGCTTTTTTTTTTTTAAATACTCTTGGTTATTTGTCTTATCTAGAAAAGTCTCCTTTTTTACCTTAAACGTTAAAGAAACTTTATGAAAAAATATCTTATGCAGAATTTTCATACAAACCTATTCGAATATTTGACTTTGATGCCTGCGGTGTAAAAAAAAATACTACGCATGTCGTGCCAATTCCTTTGAAACGTTGTTTAGTTATTGTCAATTCATATCATTTGTAGAAATATCATGTGAAAAACTAGATGTAGATGATTTTTTTTTTCGAAAAATAGCGTAAAGCCCAAAATCTCGAAAACCGTGGGACTCTTACTAAACCGAAATTCCAGCATATAGCAGGACATGATCTGACGTATCGATAGTTTCAGGATTATCCATTCATAACAGGACACCCTGTATATATACCCGTCCATATATATGTACACTCACGTACATGAAGAAGTGACCCAATGATCTTAAGAAAAATTGAACCACGCGACGAAGAACGACACAAAAAAGAAGGCGAAAATGTGAAGGGAACATTAACGGAGGCGAACCTTGGTTCCTGATTTGTTCTCCAGTTTCGACCGGAAGTCTGGCTCGGGGATTAGCCTCAGCCTGTATGGAGATGGAGCATGAGAAAGAGAAAATCACAGAGTCGAGTGGAAAAATGTATTATGTAGGTCTCAAAAGCGCGGTGTTTGATATTTAATTCAGAAAGGTTCAACTTAGCTAGCTGCAATAGTGATTTCGAGTTCTATGATTTTTATGATTGCTTGAAGGTCTCGTGAATTATTCATACGAGGGCGAGGCAAGCATTCTTGGTGAGAACATGTTTTAAGATATTTCGAAAAAATCGTTTTTGGTTCAGTGAGGATAGGTTGTAGGAAATGGCATTTTTTTCAACATTTTTATGTAGTACAGATTGGCTTTAATGGCTTTAATCGAACATTAAATAGATCAAAATGGCTCTAATACTCACAGGAACATTGAGGAGAAACCCAAACAAATCCAACTAAACCAATTTTTTATGCACATACATTTATCGAAATGGTAGAAGATTTTTTTAGCAAAATGTTCTTTCATTATTTCGATCAATTTAATATTTTCATTAATTTACATTGGTTTTATTTGGAAATTGAGTTTAATTAAAATATTCATTGCAAAATTATATTCAATTTGATGTAGATTTTTTTAGTGAAATATTATTTCGTTGTTTCGATAAATTAAATATTTTTTATTCATCTACATTTATAGAATTTCGAAATTCATTTAATTGGAATATTTTGCAACAAATTAAATTAAATTAAAATACTTGATTTATCATTTTTTACTGAAATATTTTTTTATTACTATTAATATTTTGATTACATTACTATTAAAATCATTATTTCGATAAATTTCATATTCATATAAATGTATGTTTACTTAATTTAGAAACAGAACTAAATTCAAATATTTAATATAATTTTTTTCACTAAAATATTCTTTTATTATTTGACAAATTAATGTGTATAACAAAATTGAACGATTAAACGAACTTACCTGTAAGTGATATTGGATCGTAACTGTATGTAGCGCCTCTTTCGAAAGATCAGATTGTTAGTACCCCTACTCGTTGCCAAAGTAACCACGTATACAAAGTCTAGAAAATGTTCTTTTACAAGGAAAGGTTGCGAGGTCGATCTCTCCGATTTCGATAGGATTTAGCATGCTTGTAGAATGGGCAAAAGTAGGCGACACGTATTTTTTTATATCTGCGGAAGGCAATTTTTGAGGGTTGAAACGCACCCTCGAAAATTGGGGTGTTTTTCGTCGATAATGACGAATGAAGATCATGCCAGCGAAAGTCTACACAGTTGACTGTAAATAATGTAGAACGTATATCATTGTCTAGAACATTTTTTAAATCGACGCAAACTCACTTCGTAATAAAAAAAAATCTTGAAACAATTCGTCGTTTTATTGAAAGTTTGGAAACGTTAAAACCTTCCATAGCCGAATTATTTTGACGGTGTTCAGATTTTCGGAGTTCTGGTCTTTTGTGTCAAATTTTTTCGGAGTTTTGATCTTTCGGGGTAGTATTCTTTCGGAGTTTTGAGCGTTCTGATCATTCAAAGTTCGGAATTTCAAACCGGCCCCATCTTGAATTTCGGAATATTAAAATTCGGAATTTTAAACCGTCGGAGCATTCAAAGTTCGGAATTTCAACCCGGCCGCCTTGAAATCTAACGCGGACAACACGTGGTATCTTCCAGCATCGAAGAAACAGATGAAGCGCAGGGATACGTCGTCCACGAAGAGAACACTCAAGTGAAATTTTTTTATGATGTTTTTATAAAAATTATATAAAACAAATTCTCTAAAAATATTGTACGAAAGTGGACATATAAAATGCTCTTAGATTCTATATATTGCTCAAGAATCTCATGCGAGTGCGTATAGGAACTGCAAAAAATGCTCTATATGAAATTTCTGTAGGTTCGCAATAAAACGATATGAATATGAAATTCTCCACTTTTTAGATATCCACATATATTCTTGAGTTTATTTGGGTTTTCCTTCGATTTTCTTGTAAGTACTGGATACATTGTCGATAATTTCATTATCCATCACTTTGCGCCAGTATAAACGCATCGGAGATTATTAATAGAAACAAATGAACAGACGGAAAAAGAAACCGAGATATCGGTGTATAAGTGACGCGACGTTCAAGCGGAGAGATACCTTTGGGTGAGGAAAGAATTGCTGATTTTCATGATTTTTTTTTAAGGAAAGATTTCTTCACCATTTTTAAATTTAGGGTATGTTAATAGTAATAATAATCGAGTTTTATTTGCACAACTTGCTTTACAAGTTTTTTACAAAAAACTTGAGACATGTTTTATTACTACTTTTTGCTGTAACGTGGTATCTTTTATTTTTTATTTATCTTCAAAAATAATGTTGTCGAACGGCGTGACACGTAGCGTCGGCGGGGTTAACCTGAAAAAGACCAACGAAGAATTTTTTTTCATTAAGGGGTCCTCTCACTCTAGACGCTAAAAAAGGCTATTTTCATGAATTTTTTTGATAGGTTTGTACAATAGATATTGATATAAAAGTTGTTACTCTTAGTAAATACACTTTTGAAATACATTACATTTAAAAAAAATTGAAGTCACTATTTACAGACGAAAATGGTAGTTATAAAAATGTCCTAAAAATTGTAGGTCTGCGCTGTTGATGAAATTTGGGAGATGGATCATCCGAAACAAAAAAAAAACGTTTTTAGATTCAGTATTTTAATAGCTATAGTGCATATCATACGATTTTTGATATATGCAAAAATAACAAAATGGCGGACATTTTTCGAAAAAAAAAAACAAAAAAACGTGTTTTTTTACCGATTTTGGCAAAGAAATAGTAAATATCAAAATTTAAAAAATCCTTGACAGCACTATAGCTATAGTTGTAAAGAATATGTGGTTAAAATTTCATAAGAATCAGTTCAATAGTTTCGAAGATTTTATCAACAAGCCGTCGAAAGACGTTGTTTCGAGAAAAACGCGTTCAAAGTTTGTTTGGGTTACATAAATACATACATTTAAAAAAAATGTATTCCGGAAGTGTATTTCTTAAGTGCAACCACTTTATATCAATATCCAACATTAACCCATGAAAAAAATCATGAAAATATTCTTTTTTTAGCGTCTAAACTGATAAGACCCCTTAATACTCATACGCAAAATATGAACCAAGAAAAAATGAGCTATGTTGAAAATCGATCAAATGGTACGTTTTTAAAGAAAAAGATTGAATTTTCCTAACCAATTGCTACATTTTGCAATAAAAAATATTTTTATAAAATGTTCCACAACATTTAGGGTCATGTTTTAGACATTAAGGCTAGAAGGATTTTTATCGAATTTTATCGGAATCCGTCGATTAGTTTTTTAGCTACACGTCACGGCAGTTTTGAAAAGGCAGTTTGGAAGACCGTGCCATACTTCCGCTATCTTTAGATTAATAAAAACAATACCATGTAACAGCCAAAAGGAGTAGTAAAACATACCCTGAGTCTTAAAAATTATGAAACAAACTTTCCTGTTGAAAAAAATCGTGATAATTAGCAATCTTTTTCCTCGCCTAAAGGTATCTCCCACCTTAATCCGACTGCCGATACAGAGTGGCTTTTCTCTTCTCGTGATACGGCGCGAGAGGCTTCACCATTCGAATCAATACGCAGCACAAACGCACCGGTATAACGGTGTACCTCGTATTGGTAGAAGGGTAAAATGTAAAGTCGCGCGTACAGAGCGTCGCTATCCAACGGCGGTAAAGTTCCTCACTCAATTAATCAAACGACAATATCTATAATTGCACGAAAAAAATAAAACAAACGAATAAGAGCACAAAAACATCAAACAGTGCAGTTTTCATTTGGTAAATGGGAATTTAACGAATTTATTAATGGTTATTAATGAATTATTAATTTATTATTATATTAATATAATAATTTAATTAATATTAATAAATTAATAAATTAATAAAATTTAATATTGAATAACAAATTAAATTAAATCAATTTATTAATAGCATGTATAAGGCTATTTTATTACTGACCTGGGAACGGTTAGGAGTAAAAATTATAACGAGAGAAAGGCGATAGTCGATTAGTTATTCATAATTTTTTATCACTGAAATTTTGACATGGCTATTTTTGAAATTTATTCTCAGCTTTAGTTTCACAATTTGTTGGACAATTTATACTCGACGAGTATTCGTTCCCTTTACAAGAATAATCTTTTTACTCTTTCTAAAGGAGAAAAACGTGAGAAAATCTATTAAGAAAACAGATTTGAAAATACATTTTCACGTTGTAAAAAAAGTATTGCAACATTGTTATTAAAAAATACAGTCAACGAATATTAATTTTTTTTTAACAGAAACTTCCAGGTGCTCTTTTACGGTACGATTTCGTGTTTTTTTACACGAAGAAATATGAGACAAAAACAACGAGGATTTCGTTTTTCGAATCTTATGTTTTTCGTTTTTAAAGAAAAAATTCTTCATTAAAAAATCATGATTGTTATAAAAAGCATGTTAAACGAAGATGCATGCTCATCATACAAATACCAATAACTTAATAAGAAATAATGACAATTAAATAAAGAATTAAGATTCACCATTTAAAAAATCTTTAAATTTATAATCATAACCATGTAAACAAGCTACTCAAAGAGTATTGATTCACGACAAACAATTGTCTTTTCTTCACTTTAGATAGGAACTTTTAAACCTAATCAGTAGAGAAACACAAGAACAAGCAATTGTCAAAAATAGTTCAAAATTTAAGAATCTTTATTTAAAAGTATACGAAACAATGATTCATCATCCTCCGCACATGACTAATTCTGTTTTTTAAATGAATTTATTTGAAAAATGTTTTACCAGCGTTTCTAATCGTTCGTAGACAATTGACAAAAAAAGGATTTTAAAAAATACGAACGAACATGATCATTTATTTTATTATTTTATCAAAATAAATTTTTCCAAATTTAAAAAACATTTTCAAAAAATATTCCAAGTTTTTGCACACCCAAGTGTTCGTGTTAGCTGTCCGGCATTTTTGACTAATCTTTTGGGGGATATGGGCTCAGAAACAACGAAAAAACGCTGAAACATATATATATATATATATATATATATATATATATATATATATATGCACAATTTTCTTCAATCCAATGTGGTGTCCGGGCTGGAAGGAAGACGTGGAAATGTTTTCCGGCAGCGATGAGAAACCAAGTGAGATATTGCTTTCGAGAGTAGAAAAGAAGACGATAAAAATGATGGAGAAGGAAGTCGAAGGAGCCGAGTGAAAAGCGCGAGAAGTGTATAAGGCAGAGAAGATGAAACCGGTAGGCGGAAGTTCCATCGTTCGGATCTATCGGTAACCGGAAATTCTGGCCATCCATGAGTACAAATACATACACTCACCCATATACCCATATATATATATATATATATACAGGGTGTCCTGTTATGAATGGATAATCCTGCAACTGTCGATAAGTCAGATCATGTCCTACTATATACTGGAATTTTAGTTTAGTAAAAGTCCCGCCGTTTTCGAGATAAAAATCATCTGCTTTTGGTTTTTCACATGCCATTTCTACAAATGATAACTTTTATGACCTAGTTTTTTCAGAAATACTCTTGGTCATTTGTTTTATCTAGAAAAGTCTTCTTTTTAACCTTAAATGTTGAGGAAACTTTATGAAAAAAGATCGTATGTAGAATTTTCATACAAACCAATTTGAAAATCTGACTTTGATAGTCTGCGGTGTAAAAAAAAATGTACTACGCATATCGTGCCGGTTGCTTTGAAAAATTTGCTTAGTTATTGTCGATTCATATCATTCGTAGAAATGTCATGCGAAAAACCAAAAGCAGATGACTTTTTTAAAAATAACATAAAGCCCAAAACCTTGAAAACCGTCGGACTTTTATTAAACTGAAATTCCAGCATAAAGTAGGACATGATCTGACCTATCGACAGTTGCGAGATTATCCATTCATAACAGGACATCCTGTATAAATATGTATATAGGCTACCAGGTGTGCCTGCAAGTGCAACCACAAAACTCTCTCTCTTTCTCTCTCGAGCTTTTCTTGAGCGTCGCTTCGATCTGCGACCTGGAAATGGAAGCAAAAGGAAGGCCACACGATCGGGCCGGAGATTGGCGAAACGTCCGGTGCAACGTTGACGCTGCTACTGTAATTGGCTTCCAGCCACGATTTCGCGGTTCATATTAAACGGAAAAACGATTTAAAAAATAAATAAGGAGCAGAGAGGACTGAGTCGGTTTCGGCAATCTGCTCGTGGTAAGCTACGTTAGCCTGGGCCAATCCTCGGATGGGTGGACGCGCAGCGAAAAGGTCGAGATTTTGCAAAAAATTAATAAACAGTTGTGCCGAGATTAATTATTTTTTTTCATCTGAAAGTTATTGATAAACAATGAAGTTATTTTAGTATAATGATAAAACCTTCGTATGGCCGGATACTTTTCGAAATTTTAAAAATTACGAAAATGACAAGTTGTAGAAAATTTGTTCAGTTTCAGACCGAGAAAATTGAATGATTTCTTATGAACAAGTGGATAAAGATATCAAAAAATCGTCACGACTTTGTCGATTTTTCGTTCAAAATCTTCCTTCCAAATTAAAGTTGAGACTCTAGGCTACAGAACTATACAATAAAAAAATCGAATTTTGTAATTCAATCCTATGAGGACCTTCGAAAAGTGAACGACCCGCGGGAAAAAAAAACAGCCAACAACCGTCAGACAAGATCGCCTTCGAGAATGAAAAATTCATCGGTTGATTCGTGAACAAGAACCAACCAAGAAAGGACTGAAAGTCGGGCAGCATGCGAAGAACATCTTCTTGCGTGGTCTGGACAAATGATAAGTGCCGATCTGGACAAGTGATACTTGTCCAGATTTACACTTGCCAGATTCGAAACGAAGAACTTCCTTTAAGGCGTTACCCCCACTTGTAGCGCAAAAAAAGGCCTTTTTCATGAATTTTTTAAAGAAAACTACAAAACTTTTTTCATCGATCAATATACCATCTTAAAGAACACATCTTAAAGAACTTTCAGTAATTTTTTTATTGAAAAATATTATATTGTTTAGTGGCAAATGGCCGTCAATGAAATAATGTTTTTATATACACGGTTTGCGGTGACCAACATTGCGGCGAAGTGGATCATCTGAAAAAAAAAATGCGGATGGATTTAGTCAAATATAAGTATAAACTAGTCTTTAATCGAAGGATTTTAAAAAATATTCATTTTTCACAAAATGGCGGACAGTCGAAGTTAATGGTTCGATTTTAACGAAAAAACGACCGTTTTTTTGGCTATAAAAAGGCCATTTTTTTCGAAAAAAAAAATCGAACGATTAAAGATTACATTTTTATGTATTAAATAAGCCTGCAAAATTTCAAGAAGATCGGTTCATTAGTGTTCGAGTAATCTTGGTCACCGACTTCAGAAATGCCATTTTGAGAAAAACGCGTTTAAAGTTTCAATTTCAGTTTACACGAAGAAAATATTTTTTTTTGTAAACTTACATAGAGCCATCTATTCCGGGCCCATACAGAAGTATGGGCCCGGATACTTATACTTCAAAAAAATACAATAAAAAAAAATCGATTTTTTCAAAATCGCAAGTGGAGGTAACCCCTTAAAGGCCGAGCCAGGCGAAGACGTCGATGAAAGGGTGCAGTCCGAGATCGCACCAAAGTTTCCCACATCCTTTGAAATATTTCTAAACACTCGCGTTAATAATTAATTAAAGAAACAATTATAAAAGTTGACAAGCTTTGAAACCAGACGATCTATGTACTCGGAGCACGAATCAACACTCTGTATCATTTCAAACCCGAGATCCGAGCGACTCCTCGCCGAGGTGGGAGACCCGCGAACTAAAGTTTTGTCCCGAGAGTCGAGCGACTTTAGCGCACAAGCGGAAGACCCGCGAACTAAAGTTTTGTCCCGAGAGTCGAGTGACTTCATCGCCCAGGTGAGAGACCTGTGAACTAAAGTTTTGTCCCGAGAGTCGAGCGACTTTAGCGCACTAGCGGGTGACCCGCGAACTAAAGTTTTGTCCCGAGAGTCGAGCGACTTTAGCGCACAAGCGGGCGACCCTTGAAATAAAGTTTTCTTCCGAGAGTATAGCGATCTCAGCGCCCAGGTGGGAGACCCGCGCACTAAAGTTTTATCTACATTGCCGCTTCGACTTTCTGAAGCTTCGACCCTCGACCGACGCGCTCGAGGCGCCCGACTCTCCTCATGGTACGCGCTAGTCCATAAGGTTAGGAGAAGCGCGGACTGACTCGCCAACAGTTCCGAGCTATCCTTACCGGAAGGTGAGACTCCGCTGAAAAGTGGCACCCTGCCCGCTGAAGAAGTGGCTCATCTTTTTCACCCGCGGCCACTAGTCCAGTAAAAGAGACGAAAACCAAGCACTTTTTAGCGTAGAATATGAATGTTTGACTGAAAGTAGATGGTTGCTTACTTTGAGTAGCCCTAATAAAATGTTGCCCCTCAAATCGCCCCAACCCTAAGAAACAGGGGTTGAAAACGTAAAAATCGCCGTATCTCGATAATTAATGGCCCGATCAAAAAAGGTTTCAAACAAAAGTTGTTTGGAATAATAAAATTCGTATAAAGTTGTTTGACGTCCAACCCCCTACATTTGAAATTGGGGGCACAAAAACAATTCGAAAATTCGGGGTTGATGCGGTGCGAGCGGAGTAGACATATCGCTGCGTCCTTGTCTGGGTTAGTGATGCTCTCGTGTTTTTGTGCCGCTATTTTCAAAGACGGCTATTCGGGGGCTTAAAAAATACCAAAATTCAAAAAATGAAAGTAATTTGCCACGAAAAACGATAGCTACTGCAACTTCGGAAAATTCGTTTTTTTTTTAAATAAAAATCTGACAATTATAGCTAGAGTTATGATTCCGTCCAGGTCACGAAAAGTCGTTTCGAGAAAAACGCGATTGAAAGTTTCAATATACGTGAATCGTTGCGCTACCTGCTCTCACTAAATCGTCTGTGACTAGGTCAATTTTCAATATTTTATCTCGAACATTTTTCCACATATTGTTGAATATGTGTACTTTGAAAAAAAGCAATTAGAAAAATCGATTTTTTTACCCTTTAGAGTGGTGTCCCATCCTAAACCCTCCAAACCTCATTGTCATTGCTTTTTTACTATACTGAAAAAAAATCTCAAAAAAGTATCATTTTCCGGTGAGCCACATAGATGTAACGCCTTAACTGCACGTGTTCACCGTAAATTTGTTCATTCCCTACCTCCGTATAAACGCAACGTATATATCCGATAACGTGTTTATGCAAGCCCATAAATACATGAATTCGGTGGGTTCGCATGGGCTGCGTTGCATAAGCGCGTGCAAACAAGCGCAATGAGAGGGGACAGAGAGAGAGAGAGAGAGAGAGAGAGAGAGCCCTCTAACGAGATATCGTCCCATAAAGAGAATACGTTCACCATTGGGATTGGTTCTCGTCCCGGAAGGTACGTCAGGTGCGCGTGCGTACGTCTGTGTGAGACGACGTACACGCACACCTAAAGCAGAGCTTACGGTGCTCCCTCGCGTACGTAGAGAGGGCATAACGCTCTCCCCCGTAGGTGTAGTGGATATGGGGAGAGACACGTGCAAAAGCACACGCAAGAGCTTTGCATGGTTTATGGCGATGCTCCGAACCAACTTCCCTTCTCTCTGCCCCCCCCCCCTTCTATACCCCCTTGCGCAAGCCCCAGCCCCCTGGCACCCTTGTCAGATACCATTAATTATCGGGGGAAGGGCTCGTACTCCGGGGGGTGGTTCGACAATCGTTGTATGGGAATTTACTCCGTTAACTCATTTTCACTCCCCCCATGTGTGTGTAACGTGTACAAATGTGCTCGATACCTTCACTATTTACGTATTCGTGGAGGGTGGCTCATGGCTATCAGGGTTTGTTCGGTGAACATATAGGGTGGGTCTGCAAAACACTTTTTTCAAATCGCGTGCGACGAAAATCGACCGAGATGTTCGGTAAATTTTTATATTTATTGTTTTGTCATATTTATATTTATTATATTATTATATTAATATTTATTATTATTATCATCATTTTTAAGCGTCCATCTGTAGAGGGTCCTTCCCCCTTAATGTATTCCTCACGATATTCCCCTTTATATCCCTACCTTGTATTGATGTTTATTATATTATTAAATTTTTTAGGTCAGAGGAGGAGGATAGTTGAAGAAATTGGTTCGGGATTTGATCTCTGATTTGGTTGGCGAGATCATGGATTGGAATTAGTTTTGATATTAAGAAACTGAAATTTAATATTGGAAACGTGAAACTTAAGTTTTTTAAAACGATTAGAATATTTTATAAATTTTAACTATTTTGGAATATTGAATTTATGATTTTAAATATTAAATTTCACCTTTCAATTTTTTACCTCGAATTTGAGATTTTAACATGAAATTTTATATTGTAAATAGTAACTTCATGCGACAAAGGCATGCGACGAAAATTGACCGTGATATTCGGTCAATTTGAACATTGTTTCTTAGGACAGAGGAGGACGATAGTTGAAGGTATTTTTTCGGGAGTTGATTTTTTATTTAGTTGAAGAGATCATGGATTGGAACTAGTTTTGATATTACAATACTGCAATATGATATTTAAAATATAAAGTATGTTGTTGATACACTAAAATTTGAGTATTAAACAATAAACGAAAAAGATTGAATCATATTATCGATTTGCAAAGCGAGTCTCCGTGTTGATTGTTCGTTAGCGAAAGAAAAGAATGTTAAGAAAAAAATGCACTCGTCCTAAGTTGGATTCCAACCCGCACTTACCATTCGGAATGTTCCCAAAAATCTTAGAAAGTTAATGGAATGAATATTGCATATATCATTCAATAAAAATTGTTATTTAGTTCGACAAATAATCATTTTTATTGAGTCCCTTCAATTTAATTTATACTTGATCTTGTTTTATGGAAAACATGCTTTAAAAATAGGGATGGCAACTCAAGAAACAAATACTGGCGTTGGCTCAACAAAAAATTTAAGTCGTCAGTTGAAAAAAATATTAAGACGATCGAAATGTAAATCTTGCCATTAAAATGTTGTCTTCGACTTTTTCGTCCGCAATGAATATTCACAGGAGCTTCCGAGTGCCTAATTTCTAGCGACTCACCCGGTATAGAGGGTGTTCCGGAACTGAATGCGTTCCCTGAAATGGGGGGTTGGGGGCGAAATTCTGAGTCGATTGATATAAGCATGTGTGGCTCTCAGATGAACCCCTGAATTATTATTAATTTTTAAAGGCGGGCCAATCAGGTGCGCCCTCCTTCGAAAATTAATAATAATTCGGTGGTTCATCTGAGACCCACAAATGCTTATATCAATCGACTCAGAATTTCGCCCCCAACCCCCTATTTCAGAGAACGCATTCAGTTCTGGGACACCCTGTATATATTTATATTTATATGGGAATCGAGTTGACATACGTGCGTGTATAAATTCGTATGATTTCCCCCTCCGTCCTTCACGTCCTCCTCGCAGATCTGCCACGCAAAGAAAAGGGGAAAGGATCGGGATTTTCTCCTCGACAGATCCTTCGTTCTATTTCACGGCGGATTTGATTTTTGATTTGCGTAAAAGGCACTTCATTCGTCGTAGCCTCGTACCCGCACCAAAGTTTTCATGGACTTCGTATCTCTCAGCAGCTTTGGGTTATTTTTATACGAGTTATACAGCTTTTCGAAGGGTTACTTTTTTTAAATTTATTACTTTTTCAACGAGAGTACACTTTTTTTAGTGGCTTTAGAAAGAAAGATAACATGATTTTAAAAAGAGCTTCAAGAATTATATTTATATGAGAAAGAAAAAGGTAGTTTATATAAGAAGGAAATAAAGGAGAGAGAAAATCATTTTGGTATATTTAAAAAAATGAAAGAGTGGAAAGAGTATTCGAAAACGATTTTATTCCTATATATACTTTCTTCTTTGACTCTTTCTTCGTCTGTATATATATGTGTACACACACACACACACACACACACACACACACACACACACACACACACACACACACACACACACACACACACACACACACACACACACACACACACACACACACACACACACACACACACACATGTATATATATACATATATACATATACAGGGCGTCCCAGAACTCAACGTCAAGCCGAAACGGGGTGACAGGATTGATTGTAACCATCATGAGAAAAATCAGAAAAAAAATCTATTTTGAAAATTTTAAATTCATAGTTTAACAAAAAACAGTCTTAATTCTAGGAAACTTGGGGCAATTGTGTCATTATTTTTTACTGTGATTCTAAAAATGTTATTTAGGGTTACGGTTCCAAAGTTTAAATGAAAAAAATAATAAAAATTAACCACAATAACCGAAAAATGGTTACAGTTTGACCAAATTTCTAGGTTTTTCTTAAATGCCCATATTTTTTTTCTGATTTTTCTCATGATGGTTACAATCAATCCTGTCACCCCGTTTTGGCTTGACGTTGAGTTCTGGGACACCCTGTATATATATATATATATATATATATATATATATATATATATATATATATATATATATATATATATAAGAAAAAGACGAAGAGTCAAAGAAGGAAGTTTATGTACGAAGAAAATAGGGAAGAAAAAATTGTTTCAGAATACTTTCTATTTGTGTGAGTGTACACACACACACACACACAGATAACCCAAACAAAGTGACGTCCAAAACGAAAATCTGGATGCCTCGTATCAATACCTATCCGAATCACCTCCGTGTATTACGATTTTTTTTTTTAATTTTCAAAAAAAAAGTAATTTTTTATTTTTCTCTTTTGCGTATGTACTTCCCTCGCGATTTATGTACTCACTTTATCGTCATGAAGTGCACCATTAAGCAATAAACAAATGACAACTGAACAATTTGCCATCCCTTAGATTTTCATAAAAGTTTAACAAATAGCTACAAGAAGATCAATCACTGAGTTAAAAAAAAATCCTCATACTCAATGACTCTCAATTGCTTTTAAAAACGTCCAACCGGAAAGTACGTAGGTACACAAAAGAGACGATAAATGAAAACCTACGCGACAGGAAAGCTCGAAAGAAAATCAAACTTTTTCTCGCAAAATAATAAAGATCGTAGAACATACATGGGCTGATTTGAATAGAAATGCAAGGCATCTCGATTTTTCCTCGGGACGTCACTTTTAGGCTAGCCTGTATGTATGTATCGGAAAAATACGAAGACTGAAAAAAAATACTCGCAAACATTTGGGCAGACATTTCGAAATCTTGATAATCAAATATTAATGCAGCAATGCGCGCTATTGTTATTTCTTTTGTGTGTATGTGCAATATTCCGCCCTAACTATATTGACTCACGGTAGGGCGTCTGAAGCCTCCCTGCACCCAATGTGTAAGATATTCACCTTGTTCGATCAGACTTTATCGATGTTACCCGTTACACCTCCAATATATCACGTATTCGCAATACGTGTGCTCCGAATCGACGACTTTGCAGCTTCCTCCTGACAGTTTGGATATGTATATATATATATATATATATACATTTATATATTTATATATATATATATATATATATATATATATATATATATATATATATATATATATATATATATGTATGTATGTATGTATGTATGTATGTATGTATGTATGTATGTGTGTGTGCGTGTGTAACATCGAGCTAACAGATATTCCTATGGGCGCAGACGGAAGCAGGCTTCATTGTAGTCGGTATTGTGTAACAGCCGTAATCGAGAATGCACCGGGTGTGCGTATATACGCACGTGCTCGTACGGGCTCGACAAGCCCAACTATATCGTTAATATCGCATATATCGCCGCGCAAGCTCGTATTAATATCGAGCATCGCATATGCAAAATTATGGTCATATAGTCGGAGCATGGGCACGATCGCAACGGGACAAACCGATCGTCGTTTTCCGCATTCCGATTGAACGGCCTCGACGTGACGAGTACGAGAAGGGTAATCTTTTTAGCTTTTTTTTTAAATATTGAATTCGATAATATGGAGAATTATACGGTTTTCAGGCATCCCAATTTTTGGACTGAGGTAGAGCAGGGCCTTGCGAAGTTTCGAGGAGATAAAATTGTTTTTTTTTTCAAATTGAAGAACGAATTAAGTTTTTTAAATCAATGGACAAGTTAGGGTTTTTAATTGGGGAATGAATTAACCGGATTTCGACAAGGTTCAAATGAGGTTTTTTTAATTGAGGAGTGGTGCGGATTTTTTAGTTTTTAGTTGTGCTCATTGTCAGTGAATTATGGAATAAGTTTTTTTTATTATTTCTATTTTTGAATTTGGAGAGTTGGGCGTTTAAGCTGTATATCTTTTTTTTGTAACTGTAAAAGTCTTTTTTGTATTGTTATAGCTGCAGAGGATTTTTCTTTGTAAGTCGTTAATTTGTTAAGTTTTTCAAATACAGAGCGTTGAGAATTTGAGCACCAAATTTTTTTTAAAGTATTAGCGTTTTTTACGCTTCGCAAATTATGATTTTTTAAAATTTATTTGCACTGTTTATTGTTTAGGGTACACTTGAGAATCCGAGACGAATATATAGATATTTTTTGTTGGTTGTGTATGACTGATTTGTGTTGCTGAAATGGTGCTGCACTTTTTTTCTTTTGATGGTTCGTTTGTTTATTTTATTTTGCAAACCCGATTGCAAAAATGTGCAATCCAGTTGAATGCTTCTTCTTTGAATTATAAAAGCGGACTCCGAAAAAAAAAAAATTATGAAGGTCATTCAACTTTTTTATGAATTATTCATTCATACAACTTATCAAATGGATAGAGTCGAGAATTTGAGATGAAGATTTTTTTTCATCTGTGTGAGAAGCATTTTGCCGATTTAATTGTCGCGTTCCGCAATTTTCGATGAATATTCTGTTACATATATAGGAGCCGCATCCGAATTTAATCTCCAATTTCGGTGAATTTGCCTTAAAAATAAATTAAAAAATAAACTCTCGAGTTTCGCGCAAATATTTTTCGTCGTAATTATACCGACGCATTTTGGAATCGACCCGCGTCAAGTCCGATTGAAAAATCATTTTGCCTCGTGTAAAATTAGACCACGATGTATCTCAATAAAGCGGATATTAAATTCGACGCTGTTGATCAATCGGAACCGTAATAAAACGAGAAAAAAAAACCGCTCGGCAGATTCATCATGCATTTATTAATTCAACGATTCGTTCAACTTTCGGAAAATGCCCCGAGCGTGAAGCGCAATTAGCAATATTTCCCCTCGCGCAATTTCGCATGCGAAAGTTGATTCCAGCGAGCCCGAAAATTTCGATTATTAATCACGATTATTTTGCCTCCGATCCAATCAGCTTGGGAATTCCTCCAATTTTCGATAACTTCGCCAGCTCACTTCCCCTCCGATAAAATGAATTCGCTCATACGGTTCCCCGAACGTTAATAATTATTTACATTCATTATTATCCCCGAACCGAAATCCAAAAACGTCAGACTGAGAGATCCTCCAACCCTTCCAGCTCTTTTCGAATTTCTCAAAAAACCTCCCACCCCCCTCCAGTTCATTCTGTCGCAAACTTCACCTCAAAATTTCTCCTCAACGAAGCCAAAAAAAAATTCCCTTTTCCCCCTAATAACAATAATTTGACATTTCATTATTGCTTCCCATATCTCTCAAGACAAAAAACATTTTTTGGCAACAAAGCGGAAGTAATGGTATTATTTCGTTAGTTCTAATTTCACCTAAAAATTATTTGAAAAATAACATATGCTGATATAAAATGAGTGCTCGTCCATCACGGTCGAGGTGACGAGTAATCGGAGAGTGAAAAACAAGAGGTTCCCTTTTGCAAGAGAGATAGAAAAACATGTGTTGCGAGATGATTTCCGGAAATCTTGGGTCGATCTTAGAGGATCAAAGGCCAATGAGCGATACAAATGGTTGCATATATACAGGGTGTCCTGTTACGAATGGATAATCCTGTAACTGTCGATACGTCAGATTATGTCCTACTGTATGCTGGAATTTCAGTTTAGTAAAAGTCCCACGGTTTTCGAGATAATCATCTGCTTTTGGTTTTCCGCATGTCATTTCTACAAATGATAACTTTATTCACCCGGTTTTTAAAATAATGCTCTTGGTTATTCGTTTTATCCAGAAACGTCTCCTTTTTAACCTCGACGGGGTCCTCTAGTTTCTCGGCTGTTTTTTTACGGCTTTTTCAATAATTTTTTACGGGCAAAGCATCGAAATAATCAATCTCATTATTTTTGCATAATCTTTATTAACATTTAAATAAGCTTTACAAATTTTTTCAAGTCAAAATATATAATAGAATAAACGTTATAGTGGCCGACAGGAAGACATCAAGTAAAAGAGGTGCTTGACGGTGACCAAGATTGCGGCTGTTCTGCTTATCTGAAATCAAAAAACCAAACGGCATTTTAATCTTCATATTTAAGACTAGCGATTGAACTAGAGTGAATTCTAAATTACAAAAATTGACTTTTTTATACACTTTTGAAAATTACATTCTATTTTTTACTCATTTTTTCTTAAGTTTTTCGCTCGTACAAAAAAAAACTATCGAAACAATCATGATAATCTTAGTTCAATCGCTGACTTATAACATATTAAAGATGCTGTATAAATTTGAACAAGATCGGTGAAGTAGTTTCGGAAATATCGTGGTCACCGTTTCGAAAAATGGTGTTTCGAGAAAAACGCGTTTGAAAGTTCGCGCATGTGATTTATACTAAAAATTTCATCTCACCGTCAATCTGCTATGCCTGGACCATACAATAGGCCTTCCTCTTCCTTTTGGAAGTCACGCAGAGCTGATCCGTCTTCCCTTTTCGCGATTCGATTTTTTTGACCCGAGAAACTAGACGACCGCGTTAAATGTTAAGGGAACTTTATGAAATGTCGATTCATATCATTCGTAGAAATGGTATGCGGAAAACCAAAAGCAGACGATTTTTTTTTACAACTTAGAGCCTAAAATCCCGAAAACCGTGGGACTATTGTTAAGTGGCTATACCAGTGTGACACTTTCAGAAAATCGATTTCAAGAATATCATTATCATTTATATCATTTTTATCAATATCATTTTATCTTGCAAAAATCGATAGTCAAATCTTTAAACGCGTTTTTCTCGAAATGAGATTTTTCAAATTTGCTGACATTGTAATTCAAAGAGCAATTATCCGATTGACTTGAAATTCGAACTGAGTACTCTTGAAGATATTTACTCTACAATGACGTAGGATATTTTTGATAGGATGAAAATTAACGATTTGGCGTTGAAAAAAACGACCATTTTATAGGCAAGAAAGCAGACTTTTTTCATAACTACGCCATTTTGTTAGATTTTGATATTTTCCGTAAATCCTACGTCATTGTACAGGAAATATTTTCCAGTTTAACAACATTTTTCCTTTTTCGGTTTCAGCTACTCAATCGGCCGGAATCGTGTTAGCAGTGGAGGAACTTTTTTTTGGCGCCTCCGAAGGCAGCGCATAAGTCGTTTGGATCTCAATATTTTTCTATGAAAAAATTATGTAATATAGGTCAAATATAGCCAAATATATTCTTCATTTTCCGAAACATTTTATTGAGGACTTTTCTTCCAAAAAATTCCCGAAAATCACCCAAATTTTCAGCGTTCACACTGGTATAACCCCTTAAACTGTATATACAGGGTGTACAATTTAACGTGACCATCCGAAATATCTCCGTTGCCTTCAGAGTGACGGAAAAAATGTCAGAAGGTAATTTAACCTCGACAAAAATGATTTTTTCACTGCTGTATCACCCTTCAACATCAATAAAATTGCCTCCTGACATTTTTCCGTCACTCTAAAGGCAACGGAGATATTTGGGGTGGTCACTTTAAATGGTTCGCCCTGTATGTATATATATAGGATGGCATTTATAATGTGGCTGTGAGTTTTTCAAGGGTCTTTCGCGGACATTTTGGGCCTGAGAATAATATGATTCTTGTTTTAAGGCTTTCACGGCTCTTTATGTAACTATGATTCTTATTCGTCTTTCAATTCCTCTTCGAGAAAAATATAGCGTATTTTTCTGATGAGTAGAAAGTGTCCAAATAAAATTGGGCATTCTCTAGAAAAATGAAAATTCCATTTTGAGGACAGCAAAATGAAACATTCCCGAAAAACTTTTTCGTGCATCCCGTCATCGAGAAAAAAATGATCGAAGCTGCATTCTAATAGCGATAAAAGGAATTGAATTAATAAAAAAAGTTTTGTTAGTAGTGTTTTGTATTCAGAATTTAATGATCTCCATCCGCTGATCTCAAAATGAATTTTTTTTTCCACAAAGCTTAATTTTTCTCATCATAAATATATGGTATTTTTTTTTTATACTCGAAAAACCATTAAATATATTTTTAGTTGCAAAATTATAATTGTCACCCTGTATATGCATTATATTATATGATTATATATATATGAAACGTTTCTTGATAGACGTACATTGAACTTTCCTCGTCGATAATGTCGTCTTTCACGCACCGGCACAAACATACACTATTCAGGACGTCCCGAGCACATCCTTTCGAAATTCTCTTTTGTCAAGAAACCACCAAGTTCTTGTACCCTCCAGCCACTCCAAGTTCGACAACCCAAACAAACTTGACTATTGCGGAACTCGAACTGGTGAAAATATCCATCCACGTATCTCGAAACTTTTAATCGAGAATCGCCCGGCTTTGGAACTATCGCGAAGCACATCTTTTGATGACGGTCAAGTGGTAATATACAAGAACAAATGAAAAATTGTGTTCAGGAGGATGTAACGAGGATTTGCAGAGGATTGGGATTGGGAGAAGTTGTATTGGCTTTGTTTGGGTTTGGGTGGAGAATTGACTAGTGGTTGTGGAATTGTTTTTTAGGTTAGAGGGAAAAGATAGATGAAGACATTTGTTGAAGGATTGTTCTGTGATTTATGGTTGAAGAGATCATCGCTTGGAAATAGTTGTGACATTAAAAAAGTTGATTTTTATATTTGAAATAGAAAATGTATTATTAAGACCCTGAAGTACATGCTTAAAAGATAAAATTTAGGTTGTTTCGAATTATTATACTGCTGAAATTCACATTATTGGAAAATATTAAACTTAATATTTCAATCTTTAAAATTAATGTTTAGAATATTAAATTCAACACTAAAATCGCTATTCTAGTATTTTAATCCCTATCAATATTAAAATCGCACATTTAAAATTGGAATCTCCAATTTGAAATTTAAATCTCAAATTTAACATTATAATCCTATATTTAATATAAAAATCTTGAACACTTCAAAAACAACATTCAATTTAAGGGGTTACCCCCACTTGCGATTTTGAAAAAATCGATTTTTTTTATTGCATTTTTTTGAAGTATAAGTATTTGGGCTCATACTTCTGTATGGGCCCGGAATAGATGACTCCATGTAAGTTTACAAAAAAAAATATTTTCTTCGTGTAAACTGAAATTGAAACTTTAAACGCGTTTTTCTCAAAATGGCATTTCTGAAGTCGGTGACCAAGATTATTCGAACACTAATGAACCGATCTTCTTGAAATTTTGCAGGCTTATTTAATACATAAAAATGTAGTCTTAAATCGTTCGATTTTTTTTTTCGAAAAAAATCGGCCGTTTTATAGCCAAAAAACGGCCGTTTTTTTCGTTAAAATCGAACCATTAACTTTGACTGTCCGCCATTTTGTGAAAAATGAATATTTTTTAAAATCCTTCGATTAAAGACTAGTTTATACTTACATTTGACTAAATTCATCCGCATGTTTTTTTCAGATTATCCACTTCGCCGCAATGTTGGTCACCGCAAACCGTGTATATAAAAACATTATTTCATTGACGGCCATTTGCCACTAAACAATGTAATATTTTTCAATAAAAAAATTACTGAAAGTTCTTCAAGATGTGTTCTTTAAGATGGTATATTGATCGATTAAAAAAGTTTTGTAGTTTTCTTTAAAAAATTCATGAAAAAGGCCTTTTTGGCGCTACAAGTGGGGGTAACGCCTTAAGTAACCTCAAATTTGATATTAAGGATCTTAAAAACATTTAAAAAAATATATAGCAAGCATGCTGTGCAATTGAGCTTCGATACTATTTATCATTGTTCTTATCGTAAAATTGCATTATAATTCTTATGCAATACCTTTGTCAGTTGGAGTGATCAATGCGATGATTTTTCTCCCTCTCCTTCTTCTTCTTTTTCTTCGAGAGAGAGATTGAGAGAGAGAGAGAGAGAGAGAGAGAGAGAGAGAGAGAGAGAGAGAGAGAGAGAGAGCGAGAGAAAGTTGTTTACAACAATTCACAATCGAAGCCACTCGAGTAAATTCCCTCTCGCTTGATAACGAGTGTGAATATTATACGGCTCAATTTATGGATAGATAAAAACCTACGAAGTCGATTGATCACGAGAAATCGATGTATTTGCGTCCCGAGTGCGTTCGATTATGAGGTCGTACGCAATATTCAACGCACTCGATTGGTAACCGAGCATTGCGCGCATCGTTACAAAGCAATCGTCGAAATTCAGTAAATAAGTATTATCCTGTGTCGTCCGACAAAATTTTCAATTTATTCAAATCAAATTCTGACAAAAATAGTGAAAATATTGCCCACTCGTGAGAATTTTCTATTTCGTTTTTTTTTTCAATCCATTCTCGCAGATATAAAAATATTGTTAACTTTCGGGATATAAGTTTTGGACATTTCGTTTCGAACGTTCGTGCACGGTTTTACGTCGAAATTCAAATTTACATGTTTTTTTTTCTTCGCAACAGCTCCGAAAAATAATTGAAACCTTCGTGCTGAAATTACAATGGTAAACTTTGCATTGTTGGTATTAGACCGATTTTTTACATGTTTTACTTCTGAAGCTAATCATTTTTTATAATTATTCTTCTCGCACACATATCTTTTTTTCAGTACGCGAGTTCCAAAAAATATTTTAATTGAATTTTTAATGATTTTAAGTACTACTGAGGAATTGCAAAAAATTCAATGCAATTGCAATATTGATGATGCTTCTTCGAACTCTATCTTTAAATGACTTGGCAAAGGACTTATCAATTTTGTTGGTCTTGTTTCAGGTGGATTTCTCGGGGACATTGCTCTGCCGAATGTAAAATACGAGACGGAATGGCGTCAACAAAAATTAAACAAGAGCTACCTCGAAGAATTGGAGAAGTATCAGGACGAAGTACTGAAGGAGGGCCTCCAAGTGGAAGAGGAAGGCTTAACGGGTGAGTAGAAAGATTTTCTTCTTGCTCAAAAAATAAAACCATCGGTGTAACTCTACGTCCGAAAATAAAATTAAAAATTCAATACTCCTTCTTGCTTATTCGATTTTTTATTGTTTAATGAAAATTTAATTTATTAAATGTCATTCTGTAAGTGCAACTGAGAAATTTTGAATTTCCTTCGTTGAAAATTCACTTTGAGCTTAAATTTGAAATGGAAATTACAAAAACTAGTTATTTAAATTTATTTTCCATCAAACATCCATTTATCGAACCTCATTTTAAAAAGGAAATAAAATAAAATTTAAGAACCACATTATTAAAAATGCAATGGGAACTCAATTTTTTAACAGCAACTATGACAACAGAGAATTCATAACTCGATGCTACCCCTAGTTCATTCAATGTAACGGATTATTGATCATCCGAAACTTGAATTAATCGAACAGAAGGTTCAAAGCTCCTAAATCTGAATAATTTAATTTCAAAAGATTTTATATTCAAGTATAAAATTAACAAAATTGATAAATTAAATAGTTAAAAATTTAATACGAATGAAAATTTGTAATGGTATTTGAATGGAATTAACATCACAATTTGCGATGCCCAAAAAACTCACAATCCAATGCTCTGTCTTGCTTGCTCAATTTTATGAATTATTCAATAAAACTCTACATTCTTTGTGTTTTATTTTAATTTCAATTCGGATATTGAAAAAAAAATTCAGGTTAAATCGTATGATTCGATTCGTACGACTGATTTTTGTTTGAACGTCAGGAAATTAATTACAACAAAATATCGCTCCCTGGCGTGTAATATATAGACTATATTAGGGAAAGTCTATATCGCAGCCAGTGTTGGCCACTTCAGTGCAATTGCATTTGGCTAAATAAACAGTTCTCGATGCAGGAACTGATTAATGATTCATTTTGGTATTCACGATCGCGTTACAGAAATTCTGCAGTTCAAGAACGAGCACGACGTGCTCCAGGCAGCCGCAAACGCCGAGGAGTCGATCATGTCGATGGGGAAATCCGAGACGATGAAGCCTGATAGAAATCAGTACAGCATGGGCTCGGATTCGATGGGCGCGTACAACTTCGGCAGAGATGAAGATAGCAATCCGGAGATCAAGGACACAGGCATCGAGTTCAAGTAAGGCCTCTGATAATTTGGAAAATAAAATTAAAAAGAAAATTAAATATTGTCACAAATTAGTCGTAAATTTCGGAGGATGCAAATTTTTTGCTTAACCTCAATTCTAAATTAAAATATGTCAAACATTCCACAGCGAGCGAAAAATAATTTAACAAAAACAGCATGTTTCGACTGAAAAAAAATCAAATAACAAACCCAAATGAACCCAGAATAAATATGCCACATTCATGACGAACTAAACGATGTAAAATTCGAAAATAATTTATAAAACGACAAAACGAATTTCCAAAAATTCCGCTACCTTGCGAAAAAAAAAGGAAAATTGATCGATTGAAATCCGAACGTGTTTAAGGGTCCAAGGATCGACGGTGGACGAGAAGAAGAAGCACAATCGGCATTTTCACGTGGAAAGGACGACATCGGCCACGAGAGTGAGACCAACGACTGCCGTGACAAACGAGGAATCCACGACCGGTTCGCCGGTTAGCACCCCGAGGACCAGGCACTCGGGACACCGACAAATGCGGGTGGAATTTGTTACGGAAATCGCCGGCTCGTCGACTCTTTCGCCGGAAACGACGACGACAGATACGAGCCTGAGAAAACGGGCACGACGCCATCATCGACGAAGGTATGCAAACATGAATTTTATTACTTCAACATATTTAATTATAAAAATATATTAAATTTACAAAAAAATATTAAATGTATAAAAAAATATTACATGTATACATAAAAATACTAAGTGAATAAAAAAATATTTAATCGCGAAGCGTACTAATAATATCAAAATTAATTACCAAAATGTATTGAGTATAAAAAAACATTGAATACTCTTATTTTATCGAATTTATGAAATATATCAAACGAATTTTATCAATTACCAATTAATTTACCAATTATTTACCAATTAATTTCTCAATTACCAAGACTCAATTACCAATTAATTTCAATCGAAATTCGGCATTTTTCGCAATTTTTCCAAAGACTAATCGGTAAAAAAATACCAAAAATATTCGTCATTCAATAATTATTGGTATTTTTACGTTGATTTTTTCCATTTGACGATAAGTTCATGTACGTGTTCATGTATTTTTTCAATTGCGATTTTTTTTAAATTGCGATATTTTTTCAATTGCGATTTATCGCTGAAAATAATTTGGACATATTTCGACAGAGACTTC
>OX101786.1:4075422-4270991 GCA_944452715.1 Ophion slaviceki | reverse complement strand
TATTGGAAGGGGCAATGTCTGGAGAGTACGGCGGGTGGGATAAAACCTCCCATTTCAGCGTTTCCAAGTACTTTTTCACGACATTTGCAACATGGGGTCGGGCATTGTCATGCTGCAGTATCACCTTGTCATGTCTTTCGTTGAATTGTGGCCGTTTCTCTTTGAGTGCCTTACTCAAGCGCATCGACTGACGTCGGTAGAGTTCCCTGTGATGGTTTCGGATGGTTTGAGCAGCTCATAGTACACAACGCTCAGCTGGTCCCACCAGATACACAGCATCACTTTGGATCCGTGAATATTCGGTTTGGGCGTCGATGACGGAATATGACCAGGCAGTCTCCATGATTTTCGGCGTTTAGGATTATCGTAGTGAACCCACTTTTCATCTCCAGTCACAATCCGGTGCAAAAATCCCTTCCTTTGTTGTCTTTGGAGCAGTTGTTCACAGGTGAAAAATCGGCGCTCGATGTCTCTCGGCTTCAACTCATGCGGGATCCAGTTTCCTTGCTTTTGGATCATACCCATATCCCGGAGACGTTTTGAAACTGCTTGCTGGGTTACTCCTAACGTCTCGGCGAGTTCCTCTTGAGTTTGGCACGAATCGTGGTCCAGCAAGGTCTTCAATTCTGCGTCTTCAAAAACTTTCTGCCTTCCGCCACCATGCTTGTTCTCGACCTCAAAATCTCCACTTTTGAAGCGTTGAAACCACCGCTGACACGTTTTCTCACTAATAGAATCCTCCCCGTAAGCATCTACAAGCAAACGGTGGGCCTCAGCCGCAGATTTCTTGATGTTGAACAAGTATGGTAAATCATAACCTCCCGCAAATGCTGAGAATTCGGTTCGTAGGTTGCCATGTTTGAGTGCCTATAACTTTATAATGCATACACGTATCCGTTAGCTTTTTTTAAATTGTTTACATTGGCAGAGCCTCTAGTTTAAAATGCCACTTTTTTTATTGAGCTAGGGCCACTACTTCGGCCGCAGTGGCTCTTTAAGTAAAACGGTCACTGCAAAGTTGTACTCCTAATATTTCATTCAATTACTGTTCGATTACTGTTATGAATGGATAATCCTGCAACTGTCGATAGGTCAGATCATGTCTTACTATTTGCTGGAATTGTAGTTTAGTAAAAGTCCCACGGTTTTCGAGATTATGGGCTTTGTTATTTTTTGAAAAAGATCATCTGCTTTTGGTTTTTCGCGTGACATTTCTACTAATGATATGAATGGACGATAAGTAAGCAACTTTTTGAATTGGGACGATATGCGTAGTACATTTTTTTACACCGCAGGCTATCAATGTTAGATGTTCGAATTGGTTTGTATGAAAATTCTGCATAAGAACTTTCTTCATAAAGTTTCCGTAACATTTAAGGTTGAAAGGAAGACTTTTCTAGATAAAACAAACAACCGAGAGTATTTTTTTAAACCGGGTAAAAAAAAGTTACCATTTGTAGAAATGGCATGTGAAAAACCAAACGCAGATGATTTTCATCTCGAAAACCGTGTTTAATCTTACACCTAATTTATCTCGAAAAATACTGCTCCGATCAAGTATTGAGTGTAATAAAACTTTTAGGGCTCAAAGGGGGACGTCAAAAAAATCTGTTTTGGTCCGAAATTCACAATGGGAACGTTAAGACTGCCGACATGTATTTAAAAAAACGGGAACATGACCTTTTTTAACAAAAAAAAATTGTGTAGCCAAAACTAACAACATTTGCAGGAAAAGTTGTTTTGATAACGTTCATAATTTTTTGGTTAGAACGCCATTTTTTACTATTTTAGCGCTATCCAGAATGTACCACGAGGAAGTAAAGTCTTCAATATCCCTAGTGTAAGTGTGCGTGTGTGTGTGAGTGAAGGATCAAGTCTGTGCGGCTAGTCATTTCCGTTATCAAACAAACCCAAGTTTAGGTGTACGTGTAGGAGTTTGTTTGGCTTTGTTTGATAACACACACGCACACTTACACTAAGGTTGTTGAAGACTTTACCTCCTCGTTCCAACCGCAAAATGATCAACGTTATCAAAAAAAAAATCCTATTAAAATTGTTAGTTCTAGCCTGAAAATTTTTTCGATGGAAAAATGTAGTCATGTTCAAACATGACTACATTTATATCAAAAACATTCCGGCCGTCTTAACGTCGTCATTTTGAATTTTCGACAAAATTTTTCTTTACCGTCTCCCCTTTTAACCCGAAAAGTTTCATTATACTCAATACTTTCAAAATTTAAATTAAATAAATTTAAAATTCAAGATAAAAAGGGGATACCCGGTATATATATATATATATGCATTCAAATTATGATAAGAATACCAGAGAATTAACTAAAAATAAGGATTTTCATTGCTCTTCAACTTCCCTGTGTCCCAATCACGGAACTCACAAAAACTATAATATCAAAATAATAGAAAATTACAAAAACTTAGGTGAAAAAAATTGCATAAGAAGTAATTATCTAAAATACAAAATTCAGTGTTTTTGGAACGGGAAAAGGAGTTACGATATACGGGTTGCAAATGTACGTTATGCGAACTTATCCTGGTATATACGCTCGTTTTATAAACACTCTTGAATTCTCTGCTCACTCCGCACGCAAAAGGCTCCGATCTCTGCGCGGGCTAAGGAATGCATATACGTACGTGGCTCGCGTGGGGTTGTAAACGTGGAATATTAACTACGCGGTTCTCGAGTGGAATCCTCACTGTCTCTCTCTCCCTCCCTCTCTCTGTATATATATACATACATATGTGTGTGTGTGTGTGTGTGTGTGTGTGTGTGTGTGTGTGTGTGTGTGTGTGTGTGTGTGTGTGTGTGTGTGTGTGTGTGTGTGTGTGTGTGTGTGTGCGTGCGTGCGTGCGTGCGTGCGTGCGTGCGTGCGTGCGTGCGTGCGTGCGTGCGTGCGTGCGTGCGTGCGTGCGTGCGTGCGTGCGTGCGTGCGTGCGTGCGTGCGTGCGTGCGTGCGTGCGTGCGTGCGTGCGTGCGTGCGTGCGTGCGTGCGTGCGTGCGTGCGTGCGTGCGTGCGTGCGTGCGTGCGTGCGTGCGTGCGTGCGTGCGTGCGTGCGTGCGTGCGTGCGTGCGTGCGTGCGTGCGTGCGTGCGTGCGTGCGTGCGTGCGTGCGTGCGTGCGTGCGTGCGTGCGTGCGTGCGTGCGTGCGTGCGTGCGTGCGTGCGTGCGTGCGTGCGTGCGTGCGTGCGTGCGTGCGTGCGTGCGTGCGTGCGTGCGTGCGTGCGTGCGTGCGTGCGTGCGTGCGTGCGTGCGTGCGTGCGTGCGTGCGTGCGTGCGTGCGTGCGTGCGTGCGTGCGTGCGTGCGTGCGTGCGTGCGTGCGTGCGTGCGTGCGTGCGTGCGTGCGTGCGTGCGTGCGTGCGTGCGTGCGTGCGTGCGTGCGTGCGTGCGTGCGTGCGTGCGTGCGTGCGTGCGTGCGTGCGTGCGTGCGTGTGTGTGTGTGTGTGTGTGTGCGCGTGTGTGTGTGTGTGTGTGTGTGTGTGTGTGTGTGTGTGGGTGTGTGTGTGTGTGTGTGTGTGCTTTGCTCAAAAGGGCGCTTTCGTGAAATGTTCTCGATCGTGTGGACTGCAAAGTAGGTGCGTGATCTCGACACACCTTTCAGGGGGCACCTGGAGCGAAACGTTTTAAAAGCATGTGTATATAAACATACAACGGGCCTTCCAAGTTGAGTCGTCAGTGCTGAGATTGCTCAATATCTGCAGTTTATTCTTTACATATATATATATATATATATATATATACATGTGCATATATTTGTATGCACGTATGTGTGTACATTCGAGAGATATAAATGCATATATCTCTCGAATGAATTTATATACTTTATGTTTATTGATAGCGATTTTTATGGCGTTTAATATTTCGTCAATACTATGTTTTTTTATTTAATCTTTAAATAACTGCATGAAAAATGTTATACAGTCATTTGGTAACTCATTGTGTGTGCATACAATCAAATAAATGAATTTTTCGTGGGTCATTTTTAGTTGTCGCTATTTTTGG
Source organism: Ophion slaviceki (assembly GCA_944452715.1). Taxonomy (NCBI): domain Eukaryota; kingdom Metazoa; phylum Arthropoda; class Insecta; order Hymenoptera; family Ichneumonidae; genus Ophion; species Ophion slaviceki. Next base: position 4,266,975 of record OX101786.1, on the reverse strand, counting down.
GCGATTTGAATGTCACAAAACATCGAAAAATTGTTTGGGTTTACGTATATATATATACACTGCCGACCAAAAGTTTTCGGACACTTCAGAAAAGTGAAAAATTGTCGACCACTGGATAATTACCAAAAAATGTTAGAATAATGTAATTAATTTCATTAATTATATTACGAAGATACTATATAGCTCTGTATAATGAATGATATTATTCCAATATGATTTTGCAATTATCTTGAGTGTCCGAAAACGTTTGACCGGTAGTGTATACATATGTATGTGTATATATACCATGCATGCATCTGTAAGGTATCGAAATCGCAATGTGGCTATTATTTGAGATTCCCAAAAATCACCTCTTCTTTTAACCTTTGAATTCCATTTTAAAAAAAAGGAACAACAATATGTCGAAATTTCATTCGTGAACGCGGTACCCGACAAATATTCAGTACTGTATCTTAAATTTCTTTGACACTGTTAAACATTTTACAAGTACGACGATGGTTTCTACAATCATTTCCGGATTTTAACGCCACCACGAAATGATATTTTTTATTCTTCTTCTATCGTGAAATCGAAGGTTTCGAAACGCATTTTATTAAGGGGTTACCCCCACTTGCGATTTTGAAAAAATCGATTTTTTTTATTGCATTTTTTTGAAGTGCAATTTGAAGTGCAGTTTTTTTTGATGCCCGGAATAGATGACTCTATGTAAGTTTACAAAAAAAATAATTTCTTCGTGTAAACTGAAATTGAAACTTTAAACGCGTTTTTCTCAAAATGGCATTTCTGAAGTCGGTGACCAAGATTACTCGAACACTAATGAACCGATCTTCTTGAAATTTTGCAGACTTATTTAATACATAAAAATGTAGTCTTTAATCGTTCGATTTTTTTTTTGAAAAAAAAAATGGCCGTTTTATAGCCAAAAAACGGCCGTTTTTTTTTTCGTTAAAATCGAACCATTAACTTTGACTGTCCGCCATTTTGTGAAAAATGAATATTTTTTAAAATCCTTCAATTAAAGACTAGTTTATACTTATATTTGACTAAATCCATCCGCATTTTTTTTTCAGATGATCCACTTCGCCGCAATGTTGGTCACCGCAAACCGTGTATATAAAAACATCATTTCATTGACGGCCATTTGCCACTAAACAATGTAATATTTTTCAATAAAAAAATTACTGAAAGTTCTTCAAGATGTGTTCTTTAAGATGATATATTGATCGATTAAAAAAGTTTTGTAGTTTTCTTTAAAAAAATTCATGAAAAAGGCCTTTTTTTCCGCTACAAGTGGGGGTAACGCCTTAAGTGCATTAGAAAAATAGTTCGCACAAATCGAAAGCAATTGTGGAAAAAAGTACAAAAAAATAATAACAATCATACTAATAATAATAGTGGTTGGGATAGGCACGTTCCATCGATTGGGCCTCAGAAGGCCCATACACGTGGGTATAATATAGGTACGTAGTACGGTTTCTCGCTTCGCTATCAGAGTGAAGCACTCTTAAAACGCCAGGGTCTTCATCTCTATACGAAGCACTCTACGACATAGCTATTACATGGAATACTACCAGCGTAAAACATAAATGCATATATATATATATATATATATATATGCGTGTGTGTGTATATAGATGGACATGCATGTACATATGTGTATGTATATAACACAAATTGAAAAGTTAGTCAGCGAAACTCGTAGTTCGAGTTAAAGCCTTATATTACCACCAATAAAAGTAAGTTTCTCTCGACCCTCGCTAAATGGATGAAAGAATAAAAAGAAAACACCCACAAAAGGGAATAAAAACGATTAAAGCGACGGCATCACGCCTTAAGAAATTTGTCTGCGAATTTAAATGACTATCTCGTATTTCGTTATCTCGCTGCTCGTTATTAAAACGATGCTGCAACGATAAAATGATTTTGTTTTTTCACTATCAACTTGTTTCTTTGTTAGCCGCCCTCACACCGCACGAGGATTTTCGATAGGAAGAATCTTAAGATACGCGCGAGAAGAAAAAGCGAAGAGAGTAAAGTGAACGTCGGAACTTTGAGGGGACTTTTTTTCCTGCCATATTGCGATTTTGTCGAAATTGATAAAAGCGTGTCGTTCTTTGCGTCTTTCTCGTACTTCGACTTTTCTCGGAGTCGAAGATTTTACGTACTATAAAAACGAGATTAGCACCTCTATGTGTATACGTTTTTAAGGCTTCTATCGCTCACGCACATATTTAGATAAGTGTGTGTGAGAGAGGGAGAGAGAGAGAGAGAGAGAGAGAGAGAGAGAGAGAGAGAGAGAGAGAGAGAGAGAGAGAGAGAGAGAGAGAGAGAGAGAGAGAGAGAGAGAGCGTGGGTAGCAAAGCGTGCAGGGAAAGTGACGAGTCGCATTCACGATGTGGGGGGTGAAAGAGAGGCTCGAATTTTCATGCAGCGAGATCCGAGCGCAGCCGGAGAGAAACTCGATAGCCCATGAATAGATTAATTAATGACTTTGGTTCATTTGTGAGTTTTATCGTACGAAAGTTTGCACAAATTTCGAAAAACAGGTATATCGTTTATGTATCTTAATACATAGCTTTGCTAGAATATGAAAAAAGTGCACCAAGTTCTCCTTACGCGAGGCTGAAAAGTTCTCGGCCCGAGGTACTAGCGAATGAATGACATGACCCGTAATATTTCGGCAGAGAGCTTTTCAACTTCCGTTCACATGTACGTGCGTGTGTGTGTGTCTGTGTGTGTGTGTGTGTGTGTGTGTGTGTGTGTGTGTGTGTGTGTGTCCATCTATATTTGTCTGAAACGTTGCAAAAAAATATTGCACGGGAATAAAAATCATCGTGAGAGTAAGGAAAAAAGGACAAAATAGATTCTCACGAACAGTTTTGAAGGGGAGTGAAATTTGTCAACGCTAGAAATAAAAATTAGTGGAAAATTTAAAAGTTGCCAATCGCAATTTATCCAGCAGTTCGTTCATCATTTGCTGAATAATGTCGATAGTTGCAATTCGGTAGTTATAGGGCTTGTGTAATTGCCGGCCTAAAAAAAGCAGAGCGGAGGTACGGACGGTCGGCAGTGCGATTTGAAGCATCCAGAACACTTTTATGGAATTTTTTAAGGTTGTACGTTAACGGAATTGGAATGAAAGGAAATTGTGAGAGAAAGAAATAGGAAGAGAGGGAAAGGGAGAGACAAAGAGATCGAGAGAGTCAGAGAGAAATGAAGACAGAATGAATGAGAGGGAGACCGATTAGTTTTTTGCTTCCTTCGCCGCGGAAAAAGTGCTCTCTTTATCTCCTCGCCTTCCGCGCACTCTCGCAAAACGACGCCGGGTTCGACGGTACGTACAAAAGTGGCACGGAAAAAGCCACCCGCGCCTCGTGCGTCAGCCTCGCGTGTACCACGTATATGGAACGCATTAGACGAAGTATGTACCAGGCTGACACGCGAGCCACCCATCCAACTGATCTCGTTCCATCTAAAGTGGAACTCTCAACGCAACCTGCATCCAAAATTCAATCGCGCCGATTCTCCATTGATCGTTTCTATCACTCAATACGAGGCAGAGAACGCGCTGATAAGTGTTATCGCACGACGAACAACGTACACGGTAACCAAAAATTCTCGAAGGGTTTTGCGTTTTGGGTTCAAAGTGAAATTTCAGGCCCTGCAGCCAACGATTCGGCGAGACCTGAGACTCTTTTTGCCTTAAAAAAATCGACAGTATTTTGGAAAAATGGCTTCTAAGGAAATATACACCATCTCAATGTTTTCGATATGAATAAATGCATACGTATGTACACACTAGACGAGGCTGAAAAGTTCTCGGCCCGAGGCACTTCGGCCGAGAAATTTTCAGCCTCCTTTTGTATCGACCCAAACAAGCCTAAAGAAAAATTATTTTCACGTACTCTGTCAAAGTTATCTTCGTGAATTAATTCAGATAAAGATAAAACAATGTTTTCGTGAATTACAGATTTTGGACCAAGAAAAGTATCGAAGCGGGAAGCATTCCGCTCCGATAGACGGACGACCGGATATGACGACATTACAAGGGTTCTCAGTGGCCACAGAACTCTAAAATCGTATAAAAACTAATGAGCTCGTTTGGGTTCGTAGGGAAAATAATAAGCGATAACGTTGTGACAAAACATTCGCCTTGATCACCACGGAATACGTCGTACCGAATGTGCTGTCCCAAAGAAATGCCATTGCATGAGGGAACTATTCTTGCAACCGCTTCTGAACGCCGTGCGGAAGGATTCGCGAGACCCTTTGCGTCCGAAGTGAAAGAGAAAAGAGCGCGCGAAGTCCGCGTAAAAAAACGAGAGAGGGAGAGACGAGAACACGCGCCGCGGGTGTCTCTTCTGCTGTCTATATGTACGTGCTTTTTGCTCGTTAACAAACTCCCTTTTGACGTACTCTCCGAGGATTCCTCGGGGAATTGATCCTTTCCCTCCGCTCACCGAACGTCGTTTTTTTTTTGTTTTTTTTTCTTGATCGTTTGAGCTCGTGCAGCTCGTCATCACGAAGAATTCCGAAGGAAATTTATACGCCATTATCCCCTTTGTTTCTTTCGAAAACGCGATATACGTCTCGGCAGCTAATAAGTTCCATCCTGGAACGTTCCAGTCTATTTATCTCCTCCTCTGGATCTTTCAAAGAATCACTTTTCGAAAAAGATGTCCGAAAAAAATTGCAAAACATTTTTCTAAAATTAAAGAATTTATTGTCATTTTCTATATACTTTATATTTTTATAAACAACGAATTGTGTTATTTTATTCAGGAATATAGTTTATATTTACAATAATATAAATAATTTTATTTTATTTTTATATACGAGTAATCTTGTTTTATTGGTACAGACAATTAACGTGCGGATTTGTTTGATTTCGATAGAGAACGTTGACTATCAAATCAAATGTGGAATCAATAAATTGCAGTTTCAAATATTGAGTCTAGTTTGTAAGTCGAAGCATCGCCGAAATAAATCGTCGCAATATTCGAGCTTGTGGGTTTACCTTTCAACAAAATTACCATTCTCATAAATCGATCATTTTTTTTTCTCTACTCTGATTTATCAGATATGAAGAAAAACTCTAGAGCACAAGAGAATCTTTTTTGGCAATTAACTGATAAATTAAAAAGCTATTGAGAATTCTTTACAAATAAATTGCGTCGTGACATTATCATTTGAAAAATCGAATTATTTGTGAACAACGTTCGTGCAGAATTTCTCAGATTTACAAGTAATCTGATTTTATCGAATCCATCCATGAACATTCATGGACAATTCTTCCAAATTATATAATTAGGTTACATATGAAATTGTTCTTAAATAAACCTTCCAAACTGACCCGCAGTTTCATAAACCATTACAAAAAAAATCTCGTTTTTACCGCATTTTTTCTCAATTCTTATTTAATTAGTTTACTCACGTGAATTAAAGGAAAAATCAATTTAAATGGTTTCTCTCAAGTGGATTAAGTCAATAGCTTGAAAAAAGATTGTCAAGAAATAAAAAGGGATTTCAAATTGACAACCCTTTCTAAGCTCTTTATCCTCCTTACTCACCCCCCCCCCCCCCTCTCTTTCACTTCACCCCTATCCATAAGCGATTAGTTTCGATGTAGGAATAATTCATGGAGCATACATATATATCGGGATTGAGGCTTTGATTTGATAATCTCGCATCATCGAATCCCGACTGTGTCACATCCGATACGAGCTTTGCCCAAACGAAATTTCCCCCTTAATCTCAGTATCCCCCTCGCTTTCCGCTTCATCATCTTGTATCGTTCCCTCTATGTGAAGCGAGTCATGTAAAGCTTACGTATCGATATATATATATATATATATATATATATATATATCTGTATGTGTATGTGTGTGTATGTGTATGTGTCCACGTATTCTTGGCAATTAGAAAATCCCAACCTTTGTCATGAGAAACGTTGTAGTTTTCACTTCAACTTTATTTTTATTATTTTGATCATTTTTATTATTATTTGATATTCACAGTGACTTATTCACGGTTATTCTTATTCTTATGATCATTCATTTTATTAATATATAGTATTATTATGCTTAGTTCATTGTTTTGAATGATTCTTATCACCAATATCGAAATTATTATTATTGTTATCATTATCATTAATAGTCGTATTATTCCTCTTATATTTTTTTTTCTTTAACTTCCATTGTACATGGTTCTTCCCTCTTGATAAATACTCCATATTCCAGTTTATATCCCCTATTATTCTTCTTGTATTCTGCAGTATTAATATTGTACCAACTGTCTGGTACATTATTAAAAATAGTTAATTATTACGGTTGTTTTCTATTATTTCTATTATTATTCAAATTGTTGTTATGTTATGTAGGATTATTATATTTTGTTAACTGTTATAAGAAAAATGCACTTTTGCATTAATATTGTAATTACTCTTCTATATTGTTTTTATGAACACCTCATCAATTATTCTGATTATTGTTAGATTACCCTTATTTTACGTGTTGCATTATTCTTTTAATAATACTTATTTTATATTCTTAATAATGTTTATTTTCTATGTTTTTTATAGTCATCATAAGAATTATTATCAACATCGTTATGTTCTGCAATATTGTTATTACAGTTGCTGGTTCGCGATTAATTTACGTTTTTGTATTACTGATATTATTATCATTTCGTGTCATTGTTGTTATCAGAACAAGAATTATGGATAATTTTATTATTATTATTTTACATTGAGGGAACAAATTGTTGATTTGCATAACAAGACAGCTCGAATGGGGAAGAAGATCGATAATTATTATTGCAGTTTGTACGACTAAGCGGTCGGGCAGCACGATCGGTATGCAGGACCTGTTATCCGATGCCTTTTGATCTCGATCTAAATTGCTGATATCCTGCGAAGAGGGTCACCCCCTCGTGTGAGAACGCGAGATCTTCAACCCTTGCGGTCTGCGCTTCGGCCTCTCGCAGTCGTGTTTCAAAAGAGATGCCGATCCGAGGGCCACCCTAAACCCAACGACTAACTAGCCTAGCCGAGCCAATGCACTCTGGCTCGCCAATTCCTTGATGAAATACGATCATTTTGATTAGGCGAATATGGCAAGTGTTTTCTTTGTGATTTTTACAGGGGATGCAGTTTCGTCTCTTTTTTCTCCCTCATTATTATACCACCGTAATATATTTAAAAAATATTTTAATTCATTTCCGGAGCGATAGCCAACATTTTTTGTATATGGCAAAGAACAAAATCTCGCGAATTGACCCTCTGGGTCAGTTTTAAAAGATGGTGCTATTTTCATTTATTTTCCTCACTTTTGCTTAAAATCGTGGTCTTGTATAAAAATAATACTTACGAATTGTGTTTAAAAGAATTGAAATATTCTTTTGGACGGTGAAATTAGTATACTGATTTCGTTTTTCGCTTCCCAATGAGAAAGTTCGTTTTTTAACTTCCTAATGAGATTTCACACGTGGTATGATTTTCGCGATAATCAGATAAATAAAATGTATGCGTAAATATATAGTAAATTTAAATTCTTCACATTATAATAAAATTCTGAAATTTAATTTGAATGCATTTATTGGCTTTCTTATTTTCGTTGTTTCTTATACAATTTTTAAAGGTATTTAATACATGCCCCTCCCTTCTCATTTATATCAATTTTATCACATTGGTTTTTTTAATATCTATCCTACTGGCTCGCCTCTCAAATTGTCTAATGTAATCGCATAGTTGCTTTGCCGGTTGCATTTTCAGTTGCGCTTCTATTTTCCAGCTAATTTCTATCCCCCTGCTATTTTCCAACCCTTGCTCCAGTTTATTTACTATTTCTTAGTTTAGTTTTCCCTTGACTTCCCTTGTCCCCTCACCTACGCTTTTCATTGCTTCGTTTATTTCTTCTCCCCATTTTGATGGATTGCCATCTATAATTGCGCTTACTTCTTCCCTTAGACATTTTTTAGCCACCTACTATCCCCCATCTTCATTGCCAAGTACATACCTTCCGGCCCTTTTCCAGACTTCGATTTCCATTCTCCTGCATCTCGCTTCCATTCGCCAAATATAGTTTGGGGTGTTTCTACTAATTCCCATTGCCATTTTAACATACCTTGCTTGAAATTTTCCCACCTGTATTTCAACATGTACAGGGTGTCCGAAAACTGAATGTGTTCCCTGAAATGGGGGGTTGAGGGTGAAATTCTGAGTCGATTGATATAAGCATGTGTGGGTCTCGGATCAACCCCTGAATTATTATTCATTTTTAAAGGAGGGCCAATCGCGTGCGCCCGTCTTTAAAAATGAATAATAATTCAGTGGTTGATCTGAGACCCATACATGCTTATATCAATCGACTCAGAATTTCAGCCCCAACCCTTTATTTCAGGGAACGCATTCAGTTCTGGAACACCCTGTATACAGGGTGTCCCAGAACTCATATTTCATATATATATATTTCGTTTCGTCGTTTTTCCTCCTATATATATATATATATATATATATATATATATATATATATATATATATATATATATATAGGAGGAAAAACGACGCCTATCGTAGGGGATGAAGCTCTCTGAACTCAGAGCTCTCGGAGAAACTGAAAAAAAATTGTTATCAGTCAATTTCCATCTAGAGTTTGATATTTACTGTGGACGGATTCGAAATAAGACGGAGGGGTAGCGATTGAAACTAAAGACGAAAAAAAAAGAATTCGTCCTTCCCTCATCCCTTTGATCCCTGCCACAATCGCCGTCGTTGCCACCAGTAATGTACTTAAGAGGCATTTTCCGGCAAAGCTTTTTCTCACCTCGTTCATAGCAACGAAGATGGGATATAAAGGATCGCGCGGGATCGACTGTACGATGATAAATAAGCTGGAAGATTTTTACAACCCCTCACAAGCGAGGACCCGTATAACATTTTATATATACATATATATACGAACATCAATATTTTCGACCTCCTACGAGATATTTCATTGAATGTCACTTCCGGTCAGTCCCTCGACGAACTTGATAAGAGTGTTGGTTCTTCGAGATAGCGACTATGACCACAAATTTGAACTGACAAGCTTGAAGGAGGCGAAAGAAAAACGAGAATCGTGATAAGACGAGAATTTACCCAGGTCGACGAAGTCTAGGTGCTGGAAACTTTCCACGTGTCAATAGAAAGAAATTTTTTACACGCTGTGAAACACCTTTTTAAATTCAATGTGTATATACAGGGTGGCCTGTTATGAATGGATAATCCTGCAACTGTCGATAGGTCAAATCATGTCCTACTGTTTGTTGGAATTTCAGTTTAGTAAAAGTCCCACGGTTTTCGAAATTTTAGGCTTTATGTTATTTTTATGAAAATAATCATCTGCTTTTGGATTTTCGCATGCTATTTCTACAAATAATATGAATCGACAATAACTAAGCAACTCTTCAAAGTAATTGGCACGATATGCGTAGTTCATTTTTTTACACCGCGGACTATTGAAGTCAGATGTTCGAATTAGTTTGTATGAAAATTCTGCTTAAGATCTTTTTTCAACCAATAGTATTTTTTTCAAACCGGGTAAAAAATGTTATCATTTACAATAAGACCATGCGAAAAACCAAACGCTGATGTTTTTTTATCTCGAAAACCGCGGACTTTTACTAAACTGAAATTCCAGCATATAGTAGGACATAATCTGACCTACCTACGGTTGCAGAATTATCCATTGATAACAGGACACCCTGTATATATGTTTATATATATAAATTATGCACGTATATATTTTTATCATTTTTGCTTCTCTTAACTATTCTCTCAAGAGATTGTTTGTGTATTCTTTTTCTGTTTGTCTTCAGTTTTTAAATATAAATTTGTGAAATCAATGTATAAATATATAGGATTATTATGACGGAAAAAATTGTTTTCTTCAAACTCTAATTTGTTTAATAATTTTCCTAACTGTGTGTTTTTATTTTTTCTGCTAGTCTTTTTCTATATATATAGAAAAAGACTAGCAGAAAAAATAAAAACACACAGTTAGGAAAATTATTAAACAAATTAGAGTTTGAAGAAAACAATTTTTTCCGTTATAATAATCCTATATATTTATACATTTATATATATATATATATATAGAAATAATACTATCGGCCATAATAATGAAAATATTTTTCTTATTCAAACTCTGAACGGTTCAACATTCTACCGAACTTTTTATTTTTATTTTTTTCTATTTTTTGGTGTCTTTCTTAAGTTTTCAATGATAAACATGACATACAAAATCAACGGATAAATATATATATATATATATATATATATATCGGCCATAATGCTACAAATATTTTTTTACCCAAACTTTAATCTGTTCAATACTTTTCCTAATCTCACTCTTTCTCTCCCTAGATATTTTACTTCGAATCCCATAGTTGTCGTGTTCCATCGCATTTTCGAAAAGTGCACCGTCTCTCAAAAAGCCGAATAAACGTTCGGGAAAAAAAACTTAAAAAAAAATTGACGGCACTTCGGTGGTAGATCCCGAACCTTTTGAGTCCCCTCCAAAGAAGAAGATTCTATTGCCCCCTACCAAAAAAAAAAAAATGATAAAATGATGCGTGAGTTTATGAGCGTAAAAAAATCGTGACAAAAAACTAACCATGTTGAAGGTCACCCGGCGAGTAAAATCGGTACTAGGGAATACGAAAAAAGCACAAGAGCTTTCGTTTTTTTATCTTACAAAAAGTAGCCACAATTGCGTCCTTTTTGCCGAGGTCTGTGACTTTTTGTGCCGATCGGAAATTCGCAAAGTGGACCGATCTATATATAGACAATAATAGGCATTGGTAATAGAGGTGGCAAGAGGGATAAACGCTTCTCCTTGATCCCGACAAAAGAAACCTTCAGCCAAAGTCCCGGCCTACATATATATGCGAATTTCTTTCGATACTCCACCGCCTTTTATTGGGTCACCCTTTCCCGCTCGTCCTAGAGTCGAACGACCAACGCGTTCCCTCGAATCGTTTAGGATTTACTCGCGGAGAATCCGAAGAAGGAATTAACGAAAAAAAAGAAGAAAAACGACTAATGGGACTGGTCACGAGGGGGAAATTTCCCTTTGAGAGAACGACTACGAGCATCATCACCCTTCGATCTGCACGATGCTAACTGGAACCCCGCTGAATTTCTTCATCAACTTTTTTCCAGAAATGACAAGGTCCCCAAGAGAGTCGCGGTACTAGGTGCGCAACTAAGTTCCCGGGTTTCACACATGGATGGCGCTAGCGACACATGTAGTCGGCATACAGGTCTGAAATTGGGTGTCTTTATAGCTTGGACATCTGTTAAGAATACCCAGTCGTAATATAAACAAATATCGCAACACAACGACCTTTTTTCCAACCTCGAAAATGTCAAAGTTTCTGCCAAACAAACAGCATTTGCGGGAAGCATTGCTTTTCTGCTTCAACCTAAAAAAGCAGCAGCTGAAGCACGTCGGTTACTTGAGGAGGCCTACGGCGAACATATACCATCGAAAACAACGTGTGAAGATTGGTTCAAGCGGTTCAGAAGTGGCGATTTTGAGACTGGGGACAAGGAGCGCTCGGGAAGACCGCAAACATTTGCGGACGCCGATCTGCAAGCGTTATTGGATGAAGATGACACTCAAACAGAAGATCAACTTGTCGAGGCATTGAATGTGACTCGGCAATGTATTTCGAAACGTTTGCACGCCATGGAAAAAATTCATAAGGAAGGAAAGTGGGTGCCGCATGAGTTGACTGAGAGACGAATGGAAAATCGAAGAGCCACTTCCGAAATTTTGCTTCTGCGGCAGAACAGAAAGAGTGTCCTGCATCGAATTGTTACTGGCGATGAAAAATGGATATGTTTCGAGAATCCCAAACGCAGAAAATCGTGGCTTTCACTTGGCGAAGCGTCAACATCGACGGCACGGCCAAATCGCTTCGGAAAAAAGACAATGCTCTGCGTTTGGTGGGACCAGAAAGGAATCGTGTACTATGAGCTGCTGAAACCGGGCGAAACTGTCAATGGGCATCGCTACCGACAAATAATCAATTTGAACCACGCATTGCTCGAAAAACGGCCAGAATGGGACACGAGACACGAACGTGTGATATTGCAGCAGGACAACGCTCCGTGCCATCGCAGTTCCATCGTCCAGGACACCATAAAAACACTGAAATGGGATCTGCTACCGCACCCGCCGTATTCGCCGGACCTGGCCCCTTCAGATTATCACTTGTTCCGGTCGATGGCGCATGACTTGGGTGGGCTACACTTGGCCAATTACGATGCAGTACAATATTGGTTGGACGAATGGTTTCAGTCCAAAGACGCGTCTTCTTAACGTCCCGGTATTTTTGTATTGCCAGAGAGACGGCAGAAATGTGTAAATAGCGAGGGACAATACTTCGAATGAACCATTTTTTGTATTTGTCTTGGAATTTTCGATTTTTTGTTGGTAAAAAAAAACCCGGAAACTTAGTTGCGCACCTAGTACAATCGACTCGCTGGTTGTCAATATTCGACGCATCGGCTGGGAAGGTAGTACGAGCGCGCAATCTTGATTTCTATAGATTTTGTTCAAATTTGAACCAGACATTGTTCATATCATTATGCATGTTTGAGTGAGATTTCAAAAAAGTCGACTATTTATTTAGATTGGGAGATAATGGGTTTTAAGGGGCTACCCCCACTTGCGATTTTGAAAGAATCTTTTTTTTTATTGCATTTTTTTGAAGTGCAATTTGAAGTGCAGTTTTTTTGATGCCCGGAATAGATGACTCTGTAAGTTTACAAAAAAAAATATTTTCTTCGTGTAAACTGATATTGAAACTTTAAACGCGTTTTTCTCAAAATGGCATTTCTGAAGTCGGTGACCAAGATTACTCGAACACTAATGAACCGATCTTCTTGAAATTTTGCAGGCTTATTTAATACATAAAAATGTAGTCTTTAATCGTTCGATTTTTTTTTCGAAAAAAAAATGGCCGTTTTATAGCCAAAAAACGGCCGTTTTTTTTCGTTAAAATCGAACCATTAACTTTGACTGTCCGCCATTTTGTGAAAAATGAATATTTTTTAAAATCCTTCGATTAAAGACTAGTTTATACTTATATTTGACTAAATCCATCCGCATTTTTTTTCAGATGATCCACTTCGCCGCAATGTTGGTCGGCGCAAACCGTGTATATAAAACCATTATTTCATTGACGGCCATTTGCCACTAAACAATGTAATATTTTTCAATAAAAAAATTACTGAAAGTTCTTCAAAATGTGTTCTTTAAGATGGTATATTGATCGATTAAAAAAGTTTTGTAGTTTTCTTTTAAAAAATTCATAAAAAAGGCCTTTTTTTGCGCTACAAGTGGGGGTAACGCCTTAAAATTGCAACTTTTAACACTGCAGGGTCTGCATTGAAATTTAGACAGAACAATTTTCCGTAAAAAATATTTGTCCCCTATAATAAGAAGACATGGCAACACTGCATCGTTCCACGTATCTAATGACGTGAGTTTGCACGGTATATTTAAACTAATACTGCAACCCAAATTTTTATTTGGAAGTAATTTTTAATCTGACAAAGTTTTTAATTAGTTATGAATGAACCAACACTTTTATTTGTTGATGAAGATAACATAAACAATATAAAATATTAATATTTAAAATGCAAATATTTTTTTATAACAAAATTTTTGACTTTAGGATAACGATAATTATTTTTTTCTCGAAATATTGAACAATGCTGTTCTGCGATGTTGCCATATGTCTTCTTATTATAGTGGAAAAATATTTTTTAAGGAAAATTATTCTGTCTAAATTTTAATGCAGACCCTGCAGTGTTAAAAGTTGCAATTTTAAAACCCATTATCTCCCAATCTAAATAGTCGACTGTTCGGAAAATTCACTCAAACATGCATAATGATTTGAACAATGTCTGGTTAAAATTTAAACAAAATCTATAGGAATCACGATTGCGCGGTCGTACTACCTTAAGGGGCTATACCAGTGTGACACTTTAAAAAAATCGTTGTTTTTTTACTTTTTTGAACACTTATACGTTCACGAGTATCCTGTAAAAAATTCAAGGCTGTATCTCTATCATTTTATCTTGCAAAAATCGATAGTTACATCTTTAAACGCGTTTTTCTCGAAATAAGATTTTTCAAATTTGCTGACATTGTAACTCAAAGAGCAATTATCCGATTGACTTGAAATTTGAACTGAGTACTCTTGAATATACCTATTTACTTTACAATGACGTAGGATGATTTTGATTGGATGAAAATTGACGATTTGTCATTGAAAAAAACGACCATTTTTTAGGCGGGAAAACAAACTTTTTTTCATAACCACGCCATTTTGTTAAATTTTGATACTTTTCGAAAATCCTACGTCATTGTACAGGAAATACCTTCCAGTTTAACGACATTTTTTTCTTTTTCGGTTTCTGCTACTCAATCAGCCGGAATGATGTCAGCAGTGGAGGAACTTTTTTTTTGCGCCTCCGAAGACAGCGCATAAGTCGCTTGGATCTCAATGTTTTTCTATGAAAACATTGTGGAATATAGGTCAAATACAGCCAAATATATTTATACAGTGTTAAAAGTTGAAATTTTAAAACTCATTACCTTTCAATCTAAATAGTCGACTGTTCTGAAATTTCACTCAAACATGCATAATGATATGAACAATATCTGGTTAAAATTTGAACAAAATCTATAGAAATGAAGATTGCGCGCTCGTACTACCTTAAGTTCAAATACCTACAACTTTCAAATAAAACAATATTTTTTAAATTCCGTACGTACTTCTCTAGGTATTCTAATGTAGATTGACGAGAATTTTCGTTTTTTGTTCTAGGTAAAAAATTGTGACTGCTAAATGTCACGCCGCGGAGCGCCTAAAAAAAGATAACAAAAGAAAATATTAGTAGTCGGCCATTTTGTACATCAAAAAAAAAATTCTAACAGCTTGATATTCATACTAAATAGATGTGAAATTGATCGCACGAGTGAATCACTTTTCCATACGAAAAAAATTGTTAAATTCGCACATGATGTTATACCCGTTACTGTGGCCTAAGGCCTTAATAACTATTGTATTTAGCCGGTAAGGCCTGCAGAATTTTCGCGGACGTCATTTTTTATGTCTCTACTACAGCATACAAAAAAATCATTTTTTTTTCTCATGAGAAGGTTTCGTGCACGTGCCACCTTGATATAGTTAAATTGTAGTGCCTATGCATTTGTTTTTCAGGCTTCCACCAAGCTGGTAGGACTAGGATACGATGCTGCCATCTATCAGGTGGTTGCATTGCAGCCTGGTCGGCTGGCATGCCGAGTGGCAAAGTTTGTTGGGTGGAAACTCTTCCCAAACACTTGAAGAATTGGCTCAACAGTTCAACCCGATGACAAGCCAACAAGACGTTTGCATGCCATGGGGCAGATACGGAAAGTGGCTGCCACACGAGCTGAGTGAGAACATCATTGCGAATCAACTGAACATCACCATTTCGTTGCTGCAGAAAAGAACGTTTCTCGTGGCGTATTTTAACTGTGGACGTGAGATGGATTCATCTCGACAAGCCTAAATGCAGAAAATCATCGAAAACGAAATATCCATGGTCACAAAGCCATTCTGTGTATCTGGTGATCTATGGAGGGGTCAATGTTTTACGAGCTCTTCGAAGCTAGGAAAGCCAAGGAAACGGTCACTGGCGAACGTTACCAAGCTGGAGCGTATGAACGATAATTGAATTGAATAAAGGCCGTCAGCAGCATCAAATCGCCGAAAGGCGATTCGGCTGCGCAATGCTCGGCCCCACATTGCCCTGGCCGTGGGAAAGATACTGATGCTACCGAGATAGAAGATACCCACTTCCGTAATTACGAGCAAGTCCAAAAATGGACAAATGGATAGCGTCAAAAGACAGGCCGTTCTTTTAACGTGGGATCCAGCTTTTGCCACAGAGGTGGGAGGAAGTAGTAACATAAGAGGGAAAATACTCTCATTAATGCAACCCAACGGGTTTATATAAAATAAACGCTTAACAAATGTATTTGTTATACATTGAATATCATTATCATTGATGAGCTAAGATTCTGCTTAATAGGTCGTCGTAATTACGGTTTCCCTGCAAAACATGTAGCTCTTAATTGCAATGTACATTTACAACGTGTAACGCGAGCACGTAATATGCTAATGAGAAACGAGGGAAAGGAGAAAAAGGGAAGAAGTAATGGACTGTGAGCGAGAGAGAAAGAGGGAGAGAGAGAGAGAGAGAGAGAGAGAGAGAGAGAGAGAGAGAGAGAGAGAGAGAGAGAGAGAGAGAGAGAGAGAATAAGAAGTTAAAAAGGGTCCAAGAAGTGAACAGTAAAGCAAGGTCTAAGAGAATAAGACGTTAAGGGGTCTTCTCACTTTAAACGCTAAAAAAGGCAATTTTCATGATTTTTTTGATAGGTTTATATTATAGATATTGATACAAAAGTTATTACACTTAATAAATACACTTTCAAGATACATTTTTCAAAAATGTTTTTATGTGCGTCAATATTTGTAGATGAAAATGATAGTTAAAATATTGTCCTAAAAATTGTAGGTCTGCCCTGTTGATGAAATCTCGGAGATGGATCATCCAAACGACACAAAAACATTAAACGGTTTTAGTTTCAGTATGTTGATGGCAATAGCGCATATCATACGATTTTTGATACATCCAAAATTAACAAAATGGCGGACATTTTTCGAAATAACAAAAAACGTTTCTTTTCACCGTTTTTGGCGAAAAAAAACAGTAAACATCAAAGTTAAAAAAAACGTTGACATGCGCTGTAGCTATAGTTGTGAAGAATATGTGGTGAAAATTTCATAAGGATCGGTTCAGTAGTTTCGAAGATTTTATCAACAAGCCGCGTTTGAAGTTTGTTTTGGTTACATAAGTGCATAACAAAAAAAATGTATTTCGAAAGTGTATTTATTAAGTGTAACAACTTTTATATCAATATCTATAATATAAACCTAACAAAAAAATTCATGAAAATAGCCTTTTTCAGCTTCTAAAGTGAGGAGACCCCTTAAAAAAGAAACATCACTTAAGTATCCGCCTTCGATTTTGTTGAAACGTATATGGGATAAAGCGTTGAAAACTATTAGACACGTATTTTTTTCCAGCGGAAAAACGGTTTCAGGGGCAAAACTTCACTTAAGTATCCGCTTTCGATTTTTAAAGAAAGTTTTAAAGAAAGCCTAAAGAAAGTTGTGTCGTAATTTAGTTTTTTTCAATATTTCTATGGTGGATTTTTCATCGCTTTGCATAAAAAAATTGGTTTTGGTTTCATTCCGATCGGCGGACTGCTTGTGGGTGAAACTGCAAAAACGACACGCCTTACTTTGAGGAGTGCTTTCTCCCCTTAAAACCGTTTTTCCACCGGTAAAAAAATACTTATCTAATAGTTTACAATGCTTCACCGCATATATGAGTTTCAACAAAATCGAAGGTGGACACTTGAACGATGTTCCTTGTCAGGGACAAAGAAAAGAGAGAGAGAGAGAGAGAGAGAGAGAGAGAGAGAGAGAGAGAGAGAGAGAGAGAGAGAGAAACGATTTTCAACGTACCGGCTTTGCATACATCGACATCCAAGTCGCTGCTGATCGAATGTGGAAAGTTGGCAGTAAGTAGCTCGTCAACGGTGAATTTTCGCCGGTGCTTACTGGCCACAAAATTGTTCACCGAAAAACTCGTAGACGAGGTCTCGTTTCGTTGCAAAACTCGCGAATCGACGAGAACGACGAGAATCGAAACGATCGGGAGGATGATCATATCGAGGCTTTTCTCTCTTCTCCCGGCTGTGTTTCTTTGTCCTCGTCTTGCACTCTTTACGCTTTTAATCCACGATTTAGCGAATAGCGAACATAACAGATCCGCACTGCCTCGTCAAAAGTGATTCCGTCGCGGTGTCTCGCACATTCGCGCTCGTTTCAAAATTGGCGGCAAACTTTTTGAACTGCGGCGCGACAGTCGCGATTGTCGCACTTCCGGTTACGGATTATCTGTATAACACATATGTATAATATATATATATATATATCGGAGTATGCCAATTAAAAAATGAACTTTTTGAAAAATAGTTTTAGGAACCAAAAAAAGTTCCCCAAATTTGAAATGGAACTCACGTCCAAGTGGTGGCTCGTTAATTCTTTTCCTCATTTGACTTGCACGAAAAAATCGCTCTTCACATGCACATTTGAATAACTCGACACACAATTGACAGCTTTGAGAAGCTTTTCTTAAATCTCGATATCATTATTTTTACGAAATTTTACAGCTGATTGAAAAAAGGATGAACTTATTTTGAAAATCAAAAGAATACATCCTTCAAATACTCGTAATTCGTGTAAATATAATTATATCGGGATTTGAAACCAATGAACAGCGTTTGAAAGCATTTTGATTCTCGATCGCACGACTTTTACGAAATTTTACAGCTAGTTGCAAAAAGCATGATCTTCTTTTGGAAATAAAAGGAGGCATTTTTTATCAGCTGTCATTTGTGTGTAAATAATTATATTGACACTTGGAGCAAAACGAAAAGTATTTAAAAGCTGCGAAGATGAGCTTAATTTTCGCGCGGATTTAAACAAATATTATTTAGTTGTTGAGTTTGAATAACGTGAACATAAAGGGTAAATTTTTTGTGTAAATCAGACGAGGAAAAAAGTAATATCACGAGGCCCCATATTGACTTGAATTAAAGAGCTTAAGGGGGTACACCAGTGTGACACTTTCAAAAAATCGATTTTTTTGCCTTTTTCGACAGTTTATACTTTTAAGAATATCTTTATCATTTATATCATTTACATCAATATCATTCTATCTTGCAAAAATCGATAGTTAAATCTTTGAAACGCGTTTTTCTCGAAATGAGATTTTTCAAATTTGCTGACATTGTAACTCAAACAGCAGCTATCGGATTGACTTGAAATTTGAACTGAGTACTCTTGAACATATTTACTCTACAATGACGCAGGATATTTTTGATTGGATGAAAATTGACGATGTGGCATTGAAAAAAATGACCATTTTATAGGCAAGAAAACAGACTTTTTTCATAACTATGCCATTTTGTTAGATTTTGATATTTTTCGAAAATCCTACGTCATTGTACAAGAAATACCTTTCAGTTGAACGACATTTTTTCCCTTTTCGGTTTCAGCTACTCAATCGACCGGAATCATGTCAGCAGTGGAGGAACTTTTGTTTTGGCGCCTCCGAAGGCAACGCATAAGTCGCTTGGATCTCAATATTTTTCTATGAAAAAATTGTGCAATATAGGTCAAATATAGCCAAATATATTCTTAATTTTCGAAACATTTAAATGAGTACTTTTCTTCAAAAAAATTCCCGAAAATCAGCCAAATTTTCAGCATTCACACAGGTATAGCTCCTTAAATTTGGCATGATTTTTTTTATACATAATAATATTAAAGGAAATAAAAGATGAACATTTTTTTCCAATACCCTTTTAGAGATCCAGTTTAAATATATATGTATATATATATATATATATATATATATATTTAAAAGAAAAGGGTTATATATTAACAAAAATATTGTTAAATTATTATTTTCTATATAAAATTAGAATATTATTAAAAAATTGAATAGAACATCATTAAAGAAAAAATGTATATATATAAATATCTATATTTAAAATGTTGTATCTCTAAGCATACAAATTAAGAAAACTCGTTCGAAAACTTCAGCGAGACAAAATCCGATATTTTTCATTTCCGGTAAAAAAAAAGTACGAAGAAACGAAAAAACTTTCAGGATTTCAAGTTTCATCGAACTTCGTTTTCGCGAAAGATCGTTGGCGTTATATATTCACCATCAAAGAATTCTCCCCCTCTGGCCCCCTCCCCTGCACCCTTCGACGCAACCCCTCACGATCCCCACAGGCGCAAGCTTTCGAAAGGAAAACAGAAGAGCGTCGATCGTTTTCGCGGCTCCTTTTTACGCGACCAAGTCTACGGGGAAATTTACACCGCACGCGCTTCGGCGACTTCAACCCTTTCTTTTCTTTTTTCTTTCTTTCTTTTTTGGGGGGTTTGTTTGGACGTGGCAACTTTGACGCTTTTTTTGGCTTTACCCTGGTTTTACCCTCTCACTGGGATCCGTTGCTCGTTCTCGTTGGAGAAAGAAGTTCCGCGAAGAATAAAAATCACTCGTTCCCCAGCTCGCTGGACTTTGGGAAGGTACGAAGGGCTGTCACGAGGTCTCGTCACTCTTATCGTCGGCGCGGACACAATTTTTCATTGGCGCGAAGTTCCTCTGCGACGACGATGACGATGCAAGGACGATTTTCTCATTAATCGACGGACCGTTTTTTCCTCTCTAACTTCTTTTAGACGTTTTTTTTACTCAGTGAGAAAATAAAATATTTCCACCTGAGTTTCGATATTTCGTTCCCTCGAATTATTCTCTCCCCTTCTTTGTGTTTTTATTTTTGGTACTTTTTTCATTCGGTAAAAATGGAAAAAAAATTCCCATATCTTCCTCGAATGATTTTCTTTTCTTCTCTCTTTTTTCGTGTTCCTTTTTGGGCACTTTTTAGTCACTCATTTGAAACGAGAAAAGCTACTTGAGGAAAAGTTCCGTCACCTCGTTTCCTCGCTATTTTTCTTCTGATTTTTCTTTTTGCATTTTTTTCCACTTAGTTAAGTCGAAAAAATATCTCGCAATTCTTCTTTCTCGGTTTTTCGTATTTTTTTACTCAGTAGAAAGGAAAAAAAGGTTGCCAGCTCAAATGTTTCGCTCCTTCGTTTTCTCGCGATTTTTTCCTCTCCCTCTCGTCCTCCCTTTCTTTTTTTGTTTTTTTTTCCTCAGTCAAAACGAAAAGAAAGCTCCCTGGATCGAAAGGTTCGATATATCGCGTTCTCTCTCTCTCTCTCTCTCTCTCTCTCTCTCTCTCTCTCTCTCTCTCTCTCTCTCTCACTTTTTTCGTACTTTTTTCCAAAACTTTCTTTACTCGTCGAAAAAGAAATAGAAAAACAAATATATAATTTTCTCCGCACAAAAGTTCCGATTTCTCGTTTGCTCGCGCTTTTTTTCCTTCACCCCCGCGGTGAGAATAATTGCGCCAAAGGGCTCGCGAACAAAAAAAAACGGGTCGAAATTTTCGAACTTTGAATTTTTTTTTGTAGTTTCGCGAAAATTGCGAAATTGTGCGTCACGCGCTTTGTACGCGTAAACTCGTATCGAGGAGTTCGTCGAGTCGGCCGCGAGCGCGCGCTCCGTAACGTTACGACGGGTCAGAGTTCGCGATGACGAGAGCGAGCCGAGCGACAAGCATCGTTGTCTCGCGAACGTGGAGAACCGACTGATCGTGCTCGTGTCGCAAGTGCAGCAGCTACGCGCGGCGACGACGACGTCGTCGTCTCCCGGCGCGCTCTCGCGCGTTCGGAAAGCGCGCGCTCCCTGTAGCCATGAGAATTTTGTGCGGGTGAAGGGATATCCTCCGAAAGGGCGGAAGGGGTCTATATATATATATATATATATATATATATATATATATATATATATATATATATATATAGGTATCTTTATATACTTTTTATCTCAAATTCGAAAGATTTTCGGTTTGTGTATAAAGGGGGCTTCAAAAAAAGGTGATGGTAGGACGGTTAAAAAAAATAATAATTTTTTTTCGCGGTACGCAACGGAAAATGTTACTACTTTATGAAAAAGTAATTCATACAAAATTTGAGAGGTCTAAACATTTTTTTTGGTAGTGTTCAAACGACTTTTAATTTATTTTTTCGTTTTTTCGTCAATTGTTTCTCCCGCCGATCAGAGTTGGGCGTAATTCTATTTATAAATACGAATGCGAATTTATTTATAAATACATATTATAAATACATATACATATACATAATATAAATACAAATTTATTCATAATTCACTTATTGTAAATACGAATTTATTTGTATTCACATGCATGCATATAAATACAACTGTATTCCCAAATATTCTGACCATACAAATAAATTCACAAAAAAAATAGTGAATATTTACAAAAAATCCTGTGAATTAAAAAAAATTTCAAATCAAAATCTGTGAATGCAAATGAATTCACAAAAAATTGCAGATACAAAAAAAACACAAAATAAGTTGTGATTTTTTTCGTATTTAAGACAAATTAAAATCAAATTCACAATGATTAGATTAAAATTTATACCAAAAGTGAGTTCTTACGTATTTTGAGAGAAACCATTGCGTCGAGGCAAAGAAATTTTTACAAAAAAAGTTGTGAGTTTCAAATATTACATAAAAATAGGAAAAAATTCACAAAATGAGTTGTAAATTTCCTCAAGTTGAAGAAAATTAAAATCGAATTCACGACAATTACATTAAAATTTACACCACAAGTGAGTTCTTCCGTATTTGGAGAAAAAACATTGTGTTGAACTCAACACAATGTTTTTGCTCGACGCAATGTTTTCTCTCAAAATACGCAAAAACTCACTTTTTGTGTAAATTTCAATCTAATCATTGTGAATTGGATTTGAATTTGTCTTAAATACGAAAAAATTCACAAATTATTTTGTGAATATTTTTGTATTTACAATTTTTTTGTGAATACATTTCACAGATTTGGATGTGAATTTTTTTTAATTCACAGGATTTGTTGTAAATATTCACAATTTTTTCTGTGAATTTATTTGTTTGTTCAGAATATTTGTGAATACAATTGTATTTGTATGCATGCATGTGAATACAAATAAGTGAAGTATGAATAAATTTGTGTTTATATTCAAATAAAAATCACGATGTGAATAAATTCGTATTCATATTTATAAATAGAATTACGCCCAACTCTGCCACCAATAGACATCGTAATGATATAATTTTCGCAAAACTTTTTATGCTCTGTAGCATTTTCTAAGTTAACATAAACAGGTCGTTTTCATTTGAAGTAGTTTGTTTGGGTTTCTTTGGGTTTTGTGTACTCTCTCGAAGGAAAATTTTTGAGTATTATGATGGTGAAAGAATAGACAATGCTTCTTTATTCATGGAAAATTTTCGCTCCACAAATTCTTCGATTTCCGACCGAATCAGATAAATTTCGGCACTTTCACTCAGCGAAACCCGCGATCATTTTTTACATTTTTATTTTTACGTGTACTGTGACGTACCTCGATACAGCAACTACTGGAAACAGTCAAATGAATCGCGAAAAGAACTCACGGACAGTCAGAGAAACAAAGGTGCAGTAGCGTCAACAGCGCCGCGGTTTGCAACTCTCGAATCCGTATGACTTTGTTTTCTTACTCCAAAACAACATATTACTCCAAAAAAACACGCATACTTGTTAGACGTTCGGTGATGTGAACACCGTATTCTTTTTCATCAAGTGGTTGATATAATTTTCACAACCGAATTACATATATTAATTCTTAATCTGCAAATACAAATTGTTTATGGTAAAAAAAAAAATTTTAATAAAAATTGTGTGTTGTTACAGAAAAAACTAAATCAGGTCTGACATTGGATCACGCACTACCATTTTCTGCATCGAGATAAAAAAAATTAATACTCCGATAATCATGAAAAAAAAACATGACAAAAGCGTTTGAGCACTAACTAAAAAATTGTTTAGAAACCTCAAATGTTGCAAAACTTTCTTTTTCTTAACATATTTCTATTTTCCGTTCAGTAAAAAAAATCAATTTTTTTCAACCACCCTAGTGTACTGTAATGTATGGATTAGTAATTAATGGACATTTTTTGTACCATATAAATTAACTTCGTTTCAATTTTTTTAATACAAATTAATATACATTTATGCACATTAAAAAACAGTAAATCGCATGTACCGGAAATAAATTTAAAAAACGTTTATTTTTTCATCACCCTAATGAATACACTTTCTGTACAATGTGAATTCAATTCGTTTCAATTTTTTTAAATACAAATTAATATATATTTATGCATGACAAAAAAATAGTAAATCGCAGAGAGAGGGTGTCCTGTATTTAATGGATAATGCTGCAACTGTCGATAGGTCAGATCGTACACTTTAAAGACAGCAATGAAGATATACTTACAAGGAACAAAAACGAAAATTCTTCTAATCCGAAGCAATGAAAAATCCACTATTGTGATATTGCAAAAAAAATTAAGGGGCGAACCACCCCTATAAGGGGTGGTTTCACCCCTTAAAACCGTTTTTCCGCCGATAAAAAAATACGTATCGCTTACTTTTCGGTGCTTTACAACATATCCAAATTTCAACAAACTCGAAGGGTGTGACCGGAGGAATGTTCCTTGTAAGTATATCTTCATTGCTGTCTTTAACGCCGTCCTCTAGTTTCTCGGCTGTTTTTTTACGGCTTTTTCAATAATTTTTTACGGGCAAAGCATCAAAATAATCAACCTCATTGTTTTTGCATAAACTTTATTAACATTTAAATAAGCTTTACAAATTTTTTGAAGTCAAAATATATAATAGAATAAAAGTTATAATGGCCGACAGGAAGACATCAAGTAAAAGAGGTGCTTGACGGTGACCAAGATTGCGGCTGTTCTGCTTATCTGAAATCAAAAAACCAAACGGCATTTTAATCTTCATATTTAAGACTAGCGATTGAACTAGAGTGAATTCTAAATTACAAAAATTGACTTTTTTATACACTTTTGAAAATTACATTCTATTTTTTACTCATTTTTTCTTAAGTTTTTCGCTCGTACAAAAAAAACTATCGAAGCAATCATGATAATCCTAGATTAATCGCTGGCTTATAACATATTAAAGATGCTGTATAAATTTGAACAAGATCGGTGCAGTAGTTTCTGAAATATCGTGGTCACCGTTTCGAAAAATGGTGTTTCGAGAAAAACGCGTTTGAAAGTATACCTGCTCCGTTCCAGGGCCGTAACTTGTGAACCACTTCGAATATCGAAAAATCCTTTGGCACACATTTTCTACACATGGTGTAGATGTGATTTATGAAAAAAAATCGATTTTTTCGACCCGAGAAACTAGAGGATCGCCTTAAAGTGTATCATTGCTGTCTTTAAAGATATGTTATAAAGCACGAAAAAGTAAGCGATACGTATTTTTTTTATCGGCGGAAAAACGGTTTTAAGGGGTAAAACCACTTTTAGGGGTCGTTCACCCCTTAATTTTTTTGTTGCAATGTCACTATAGTGGATTTTTCATTGCTTCGGATTAGAAGAATTTTCATTTTTGTTTCATTAAAATCGGTGGACTCCCTGTGTGTGAAACTGCTAAA
Source organism: Ophion slaviceki (assembly GCA_944452715.1). NCBI lineage: Eukaryota > Metazoa > Arthropoda > Insecta > Hymenoptera > Ichneumonidae > Ophion > Ophion slaviceki. Next base: position 4,241,658 of record OX101786.1, on the reverse strand, counting down.
TTACCCCTAGAGATGCCTTTTTTCGAGGGGTGGTTTCACCCCTTAACACCGTTTTTCCGCCGATAAAAAAAAACGTACCGCTTACTTTTCGGTGCTTCATAACGTATCCAAATTTCAACAAAATCGAAGGGTGTCACGTGAGGGATATTCCTTGTTAGTGACAATTGATTTCTTGTTATCGGTTATCAACAATAATCCTATGCGTAAATACATATATACACGGTGCTAGGAACATGTCTAACCTAGGTTATCTTAGTCCAAAATCTAAGGATTTCAGGTTATCGTGGTGAGGATGATTTTTGAAAAATTTCCCAAAATTAGTTACTAACTCGTTCATAATGTTCAGACAGACAATAATTGCTAACTAAAAACTTATTTGCTTCTTAGCTTAATGTGTATTCAATCGACAAACACCAATACAATCATCGATATCCATACAACTAACTAAATGGGACGTGTTGAATGATTAAAAACTTGTCAAAAAATACCTCTTCTGTTAATGCTATTTTTTAAAAAAATAGCATCAACATAAGAGGTAAACGAGTTATTACCTAATTTTGGGAAATTTTCCAAAAATCATACTTACGATGATAACTCGAAATCCTTAGACTTTGGACTAAGTTAACCTAGGTTAGATATGTCCCTAACGAGGTGACCTATCACCCCCTTAAGGCTTTGCATCGACCTTCCTGACACCCTGTATACGCATAGGATTGTTGCTGATAACAGATAACACGAAATCATCTATCACTAAATAAGTATGTCTTCATTGCTATTTTTAGGGTATACTTTTTCTAAAACTGTATCTTCTAATATAAAGCATGGATTTCCCATGTTTACGCACGACCAAACACACACCAACCCACACACACGCGTGCATATAAAAGAATAAATTTGACTGGTGACTAAAAAAAGTAAATAATGAAGTCACACGCCTGTCTCTGTAATAACCGAATACATATTGTAAAACTTAGATAGGATTAGCAGCAGGGCGCAGATTAGAGTACGTTGACACGTCGAGGAATTCGAAGTATGCGGCAACAAAATCGGCAAAAACTTAATCTATTGATAATAGCGAAGATACGAATAATAGATAATAAACCCATTTTTCTTTTCTATTCTTTTAGCAAAAGCGATTGTTGATACTATGATGCATACCGAGAGTGAATATCCCACGTCATTTTTCGAATCTCGCTACGTATATATGGGGCATTCCATACCAATTCGACCTGGGTCGGACCCTCGACCCCTCAAATCTGGATCCCGATTTTTCCTATCATTACTCTCACTCTATCAAGCAATTGTAATTTTTTTCAGATTTTTCAAAATAAATTTGAGCGCGTCACGAATTTTTGAATTTTTTTTTGAACACCTCGATGGCCGTAATCGAAAAATCTGAAAATATTCCCAAAAATACAGTGTCAGATATAAAAAATGTTGGTGTAAAATTCATAATATCTGGGCTTTTGCTTCAACCCCTAATTAGGGTTTTTGTCAACAATGATAAAAAAAAATCGAAAATTGCAAAATACACTTTAGAAAAATCGGAGAATTTTTTTTTTTAATCTGGTATTATGCATACAAAATTTCGAGAAACAGTCTACAGTAAATTGACCTCTGCTTCTAATTTTTTTCGTTTTTTTTGCTCAAAAAGCTAAAAAAACGGGTTGAAGCAAAAGCCCAGACATTATGAATTTAACACCAATATTTTTTGACAAAAGTTGTCAAAAAAATTCATTGTGGATATGAAAATATTTAAGTATTCGCCCGAAGAAAGCGGTTCTTGAATCTTTCGGATTTTTGTTACGATAATCGCTCAGAAAGCACAGAAAAAATCATACTTCCACTGCGGGTGATAGCTTGAAAATGTTAATATATAATCACGCATTTTTGGGAATTGTTTCAGATTTTTGAATCTTGGCGTTTTTTCGGAGAATTTTTGTTTTTTGACTAAGGGTTGTATCGAAAAGTGTAAAAAAATTAAGGGTGTCTTTCAGAGTCAATGTAATCAGATAAAAAAAATTAATCGAATTGACGGGGGTCAGGGAAAAAGTCCACCTGATTCACGTGGTATTCCTCATTTATAATTATATATATATATATGTGTATATATATATATATATGTATGTATGTATGTATGTATGTATGTATGTATATAAATATGATAAAAATAGATATTTTCTCTTCCGTTCCAACATAAAAAAGCGTCGAGCAAAATGAGCCCCTAGCTCAAATTAGAAATGTGTCGAGAGTCATTTTTCGCTACTGTCCACATTTTTGCATCAAATCGTGGTTTTCCACGTGTCAAATAGAAATAACAGTTAGAAAGTTTGTTGTTGAATACGACCACATGATAATTCTTATCAGGAACAATATTTTCATTGCACATTGTCATTACACAATGAATTAATTGATTTTCCCGACAGAAATATTATTTACTTACTTCATAACGCAATTCGCAACTATTATTTTCATCTAAAACATAAAATACTATGATTTTTAACGGAAATTAGAAAAAAAAGTTAAAAACTTATTACGCCACATTGTGAAATTGACCTACAGGGCTCGCGAGGGTTATACACGAAAACTTTTTTTCTACCATCTACTAACATTCTTGATTGTGCGTGAAGAAAAAAAAATAATCCTTGTCGCATCATGGATTGATATTATTGACATCATTATACAACGATGACAATATATATTTACATAGTAATTATATATGTATATAACTATTATATATTACTCAAGCCACACGATAATTATTATTGATTGTTTTTAATTATTATTTATGTTCAATTATTGTTATTTATTATCATTATTATGATACGTATAAATGACGGCCTCGTTTTTTCTGCGGGAAAATCGTTGGCTCAACTCCGCGCGCAGTTAACCTCGTTCGATGTCACCACCGTTTGGTAAGTGCCGCATTTTTACGGCGAGAAATCACAGATAGTAAAACTGAAGTTTTACCGCCCGGCGGCTTGTGTTGTAACGCACATTACAGTAGACGCGTGTGCTATCCCTGTGTGGGTGTCGATGATAACGATGACGTTGGCCGCTCGCGATGACGAGATACATAAGTCCGAAGACGATGTTCGAAGCATCGCAAAAAGGGACGGGGGTCCATTTTACCCCACCTACGTGAAATAACGCGAAAACGAACGCTTTTTGATATCTTTTCAATACGCTTTCAAGTGTGTATTGAACTCGCTGCTCTGGTCTCCTTAAGGGGTCTGCATAAATTTGAAGTTTTTGTAATAAAAGTTTTTTATTGCCTAGTTTTGTAGTCTCGGATCTTAACTTCAATTTGCAACGAAGATTTAGGAAGAATTGGAAAAAATACACGAATTGTGACCCTTTTTTGCTTCTTTGTTAACAACAAATTGTTAAAGCTGTTTTTTTTGTCAAAAATCTAACTTTTTTGCTACAGTTTGACATTTTCGTAATTTTCAAATTTTGCAAAAGTATCCGATTATGGCGAAGTTTTATTTATTATTTATACAACGGCGACACTTTGTTTAAATAATAATAACACAACTGTTCATGGATATTTTTCAATTAAAAAAAACTCAAACCAGGCCAGACCATGTAGCAATTGTGTGAAAAATTCCGACCTCGTCATCTCAATACCCCCCTCAGAAAAAAATATCGAACATGGCCCTGTTTTTGGGCCCTAAGTTTATGCAGACCCGCTAACGATGCCCGAGCGACGACCCAAACAAACCCAAACAAAATCCCAGGCAGCCCTCACCGAATTCAAAATTTCCCTCAAATTACCCGCGCCCAAAAATCCGCCACGATCCAAGCTTTTTTCCATACCCTAATTTTTGTCGCCACAATGATACTTCGATAATTACTAATTGATCGTGCCGGATTTATAATTGTACAAAAATGGCTGGGATCTTTGTCACTCCCTCGTCCAAACCTGCAATCCTTTCTCAGCCTCGTGCGAAATGTTGAGAAAAAGAAGAAAAAAATAAATAAAACGAAACGAGAGTATACGAGGAGAAGATTCGCGTCGTCACGAGCCCGTGGTCTCGTAAACGTAAAGACGAGAAGATATTTCGCACCCCCGATCGTATCTCGAGCCGCCGCATCGAGGGTCGAGCAGGTAAGTGGCAGGTAGCTATTTCTCTCCTCCTATAGGGCGACGATTTATATATATATATGTATATATATATACAGGGTGTCCCAGAACTGAATGCGTCTCCTGCAATGGGGGGTTGGGGTTGAAATTCTGATTCGATTGATATAAGCATGTGTGGGTCTCAGATCAACCCCTGAATTATTATTATTTTTTAAAGGCGCGCGCATCTGATTAGCCCGCCTTTAAAAATGAATAACAATTCAGGGGTTGATCTGAGACCCACACATGCTCATATCAATCGACTCAGAATTTCATCCCCAACCCCCCATTTCAGGGAACGCATTCAGTTCTGGGACACCCTGTATATATATATATATATATATATATGTGTGTGTGTGTGTGTGTGTTTTTTACACGGGCTAAAAAAAATACTCCTGGTTATTTGTTTTATCTAGAAAAGTCTTCTTTGTAACCTTAAATGTTAAAGATACTTTATGAAAAAAAAAAACTTATGCAGGATTGTCATACAAGCCAATACAAACATTTGACTTTGATAGCGTGCGGTGTAAAAAAAAATGCACTACGCATATCGTGTCAATTACTTTAAAAAGTTGCTAAGTTATTATCGATTTATTTTAATTTTCGATTAAGTATTTATCGAAAAATAACATAAAATAACATAATAACATCGTGTGGGACTTTACTAAACTAAAATTTCAACATATAGTAGGACATGATCTGACCTATCGACAGTTGCAGGATTATTGATCAATATAGGACACCCTCTATATGTATAGGAACGAGACCTTTCATGGGGTAAACTGGGAATACGAAACGCGACCGTTTCGTGGATGGTCCCACGAACATTTTGCCTTTTCGACGATGCATTTTGCCGAGCCCTCAATCCCCGTTAAGGGTCTCCCGCAATAATATATTTTCCACTGTACGATTTACAGTTGAAACGAAAGCGTCGTAAATGTGAACCCAGGTAAATGTCTGTATATGTCTATTTATATGTATACAGGGTGACAATTATGAAGTGGCTATATGTTTTTAAGGGTCTGGCGCGGAGACTTTGCGACCGAGAAAAATATCGTATAGTACAGTAGGATTTTATTCCATGTATACCCTGTTTAAAAGTGTTTACATAAATGACCTTCTTATTTACATCAATTATTTCACATTGATTTTTTTATCTATCCTACTTGCTAGTTTGTTAAATTGTCTCATGTAATTGCATGGTTGAATTTTCAGTTGCGTTTTTACTTTTTGGTTAATTTCTAACCTCCTGCTATTTTCCAGTCATTTCTCCAGTTTCTTCACTATTTCTTGGTTTAGTTCTTCCTTAACTACCGTAGACTCGCAAATATGTCACAAAATTTCAATTGCCTGCTTGCATACTCTACACTTGCCGTCTACATCTACGATGAGAGAAAAATGGATTTTCAAATCCTTTTAAAAAAAAATATAGCGTATTTTTGTGACGACCAGTATTCGCTAGAAAAAATGGAGCATTCTGGGAAAAAATCGAAATTCCATTTTGACTTCAGGAGAACGAAAAAATTTAATTCTGGATACAAAATACTCCTGAAAAACTTTCTCTCATGGAATTGAATTCCATTTGTCCTCTTCAAAATGCATCTTCAATTATTTTTTTCTCGATGACGGGATGCGCGAAATTTTTTTTCAGGAGTGCTTCGTATTCGGTATTGAATTAGCTTCCCGCTGCCGTGCTCAAAATGAAATGATGATTTTTTTCCGGAACAGTCAATTTTTGTTGGCGAATACTACTCGTGACAAAAAATATGCTGTGAATTTTTTTTCGAGAAGGATTCGAAAAACCATTAGAAGTCATATTTTTCTCAGTCGCAAAATATCAGCGCAAGAGCCTTAAAAAAATGATGGCCGTTTTATAATTCTCACCCTGTATATATGTTTGTTTCTGTGTGCGTCCAGAAACCACTATTATCGTGAGTGAAAGAGGGGACACTCTGCCGAATTTATCGAGTGCAATTTTCCCTCGAGCTATGCGAACGTCACTGGCGAACGGGCCTGCGCGGTATAGGGCTTTTTAAACGAAACGCGATCTTTGCGACCAGCCGAGGAAAGAATAAAAGCAAAGGCGTTGATGAACATATTATGGAAAATGTGGAAGTCTGTGTCGTTTTTAATCCCTCATGTTAGGGAAGGAACTTTTTTTTACGAGAAACGAAGGAAAAATTCTTTGTCTGAGTTTTTAATGGACATGGATAATTGAAAAAAAAATCTTTGCCTCAGTTTTCAATGAACATGGAGAATGGAGAAAAAAATCTTTGCCTGAGTTTTCAATGGACATGGAGATTTTGAATTTTTTATAGAGAATGAAAAAACTTTCCTTTACGAGAAATTAAAAAAAAATTATTTGCCTGAGCTTTTAATGGAAATGGATAATGGAAAAAAATCTTTGCCTGACTTCAATGAACATGGAGAATTAAAAAAATTCTTCGCCTGAGTTTTTAATGAACATGGAGCATTGAAAAAAAATCTTTGTCTGAGTTTCCAATGGACATAGAGGATGAAAAAAAACACTTTTGCCTGGGTTTACAATTGAAATGGTGAATTGAAAAAAACATTGCCTGGGTTTTCCATGGACATGGAGAATTGAAAAAAAATTCTTTGCCTGAGTTTTTAATGGACATGAAGAATTGAAAAAAAAATTCTTCGCCTGAGTTTTTAATGGACATGGAGAATTGGAATATTTCATAGAGTTGAGAAATCGTCTGAAGTGAATTTAGTGTTATTGAACTGAATGTTTTTCGAATAATGGTGTATCGATAGCAAAAGGTAGACGTGCCTAAATGCCACGATCGTATCGAGTACGTGACGTATCACACTGTGGCACCGATTATTAAAATATTGTATTTTTTCTTTTTAAGGATTGTACAAAAAAAAAGAGGGGAATTTTTTATATTTTTTCTGATTATTGAAGTAACGGTACCAATGCTCGAGCCGGTCCCACTGTTCGGACAGTAGTTCGAATACTTCACTATTTTAGTAATATAATCAACAGGTAACGAAAAGTAATACTTGTATTCTATTCAGCCTTCAATTACGAATTAATTACTGGAAAATTGTACCCTAATAACAAATTTTAATAGTAAAATTGACGGGTCATATTAACGAGTCCGAGTCAGTGATTTCGAAGCTGTATTTATTAAGTGTAACAAGGTTTATATCAATATCTAAAATATAAACCTATGGAAAAAATTCATGAAAATAGCCTTGTTAGCGTCTAAAGTGAGAAGACCCCTTAATGCATGTGTTTTGAAAACTAGAAGTTATGAGCTTGACGTTAGTTTCAGTCATTTTCTACACAAACAGTCCTCAAATGAGTAATAAATCCTATAATCCAGGGACGCCCTTAACCGTCCGAGTGATGGAGTTGGAGGAACCGAGTTGGAGTATTTTTTTTATTGGAAAGATAAGCTAAGCAATGACGTTGAAATGAAAAACTAAAAAATTTACTTTTAGTACAATAATAAAATTTTCGTACGACCGGCTACTTTTGGTTAAGGGGCTATACCAGTGTGAACGCTGAAAATTTGGGTGATTTTCGGGAATTTTTTGGAAGAAAAGTACTCAATTAAATATTTCGGAAAATTAAGAAGATATTTGGCTATATTTGACCTATATTACGTAATTTTTTCATAGAAAAATATTGAGATCCAAGCGACTTATGCGCTGCCTTCGAAGGCGCAAGAAAAGGTCCTCCACTGCTGACAGAATTCCGGCCGATTGAGTAGCTGAAACCGAAAAAGGAGAAAATGTCGTTAAACTGGAACGTATTTCCTGTACAATGACGTAGGATTTTCGAAAAATATCAAAATCTAACAAAATGGCGTAGTTGTGAAAAAAGTCTGTTTTCTTGCCTATAAAATGGTCGTTTTTTTCAATGCCACATCGTCAATTTCAATCCAATCGAAAATATCCTACATCATTGTAGAGTAAATATATTCAAGAGTACTAGGTTCAAATTTCAAGTCAATCGGATAATTGCTCTTTGAGTTAGAATGTCAGCAAATTTGAAAAATCTCATTTCGAGAAAAACGCGTTTAAAGATTTCACTATCGATTTTTGCCAGATAAAATGATATTGACATAAGTGGTATAAATGATAATGATATTCTTGAAAGTATAAACTGCCGAAAAAGGCAAAAAAAATCGTTTTTTTGAAAGTGTCACACTGGTATAGCCGCTTAATTTTGAAAAATACGAAAATGGTGAGCTGTAGAAAAAAAGTTCGATTTTCGACAAAAAAAACAACTTTAATAATTTGTTATCAACAAACGGATGAACATATTTATAAAATAATCCGTTGATACGTTAGAAAATGTTATAAACTATGCTCTATCTGACTGACACCGTTTTATAAAACTGTTCAGAGAAAAACGAAATAGAAAAAGGGGCAAATCATAGCGAGGCCGCCCTTCACAAAAATCGTCATAACTCGCGCAATGTTTTCAGTTCTTACAAAATCTTTGTTCCTAATTGAAGTTAAAACCCGAGGCCAGACATGGCCAACAAAAATCCTATTTTATAAATTTGAAGCTCATGCACTCTGAGACGTACCGAAAAAATCATTTTTTTTTGCATTTTCACAAGATGTGCATATCCGAGAATATGTAAAAAATTAATTAAATTAAAATATTTAAAATTGATCAAGTTACGTACGATTCAGGAGACTAGGTACCGCAACGATTTACGTATACTAAAACTTTCAATCGCGTTTATCTCGAAACGACTTTTCTCGACCTGGCCGCGAAATCATAACTCTAGCTATAATAGTCCAATTTTCAATCAATAAAAAATCCCTTATTGCGGTAGCTAGCCTTGTACGTGTCCGTTCGTTTTTAACGGGGTCCTCTAGTTCCTCGGGTCGAAAAAATCGATTTTTTTTTTTCATAAATCACATCTACAACATGTGTAGAAAATATGTGCCAAAGGATTTTTCGATATTCGAAGTGGTTCACAAGTATAAATCACATGCGCGAACTTTCAAACGCGTTTTTTTCGAAACACCATTTTTCGAAACGGTGACCACGATATTTCAGAAACTACTGCACCGATCTTGTTCAAATTTATACAGCATCTTCAATATGTTATAAGCCAGCGACTGAACTAGGATTATCATGATTGCTTCGATAGTTTTTTTTTGTACGAGCGAAAAACTTAAGAAAAAATGAGTAAAAAATAGAATGTAATTTTCAAAAGTGTATAAAAAAGTCAATTTTTGTAATTTAGAATTCACTCTACTTCAATCGCTAGTCTTAAATATGAAGATTAAAATGCCGTTTGGTTTTTTGATTTCAGATAAGCAGAACAGCCGCAATCTTGGTCACCGTCAAGCACCTCTTTTACTTGATGTCTTCCTGTCGGCCACTATAACTTTTATTCCATTATATATTTTGACTTCAATAAATTTGTAAAGCTTATTTAAATGTTAATAAAGATTATGCAAAAACAATGAGATTGATTATTTCGATGCTTTGCGGCAAAGCACTTTGCAACTGTAACCGGAATGGTTGCAAAAATCCGGAAAGCAATCCAAACATTTGGATACAGTTCCTGAATTTCGCGCTGTTGTATGAAATTGAGAACGGTTATACACGAAATATTGTCACCGGGAAGAAAATGCTTCAGACTTATGAGCTCGTCACATAGTCCGTCTCCATCGATATCGGAATTGGAACCAACAGTAAGCTTCTGCTGGAGATTTGCACATAATACTGCAGGTTCCTTTTTTTCCGGAATTTTTTTAATATCGTGTAAAAAAGACTACGTGTCCGAATAGTCTTTCAATTGCTCCTCGACCACAAACCCTCAAAAAATCCATCTAAAAAAAATCTCAATAAAAAATATCCATATGCACAGAGCGTAGAGCACAGTTTTGAGGGTTTGCACCAGGGGAGGCAGGAGACTCCAACTCCAGACCTTGGCGCCCCCCTGAATTTGTCGCCCTGGGCCGTCGCCCCATCGCGCCCCCCCCCCCCCTAACGCCGGCACTGGCTTTGCCCGTAAAAAATTATTGAAAAAGCCGTAAAAAAACAGCCGAGAAACTAGAGGACCCCGTTAATTTAGTATTTTTCAAAAACTAAATATAAGTACAAATTTCGCCGAAATTGCACTTTTTTTTAACACCCTCCAAATTGTGACTTTTGTTCGAAAAACGACTCCGTACATCGGGACCTACATTTATATAGATTATAAAACTGTTTTATTTTCATTTTTCCGACCAACCATTGTCAAGTTATCGATCCGGCCGTTGGACCACATTTTTTATACAGAGGCTCTATCCCTCAATAACATTGTTAATTCTCAATTATTTTAAATAAAAATTTACACGAAAGAAGTTCAATATACGCTTCATAAGATACTTTTTTTTTCAAAATCCCAAAGAAATAATCCAGTGGTGAAAAAAATCCGTAAAAATGACCTTTGTCAGCACATCCCAGTGGTCCTCCCTTAAGCCCCAATATTCTATTTTGACTATTTTTTTTGTTTCCTCACAATATGCCTGTATCAAAAATGTCTTCATTCCGAACATCGTGTTATAAAACAACAAAACAAACGCATCAACCAACACTAATCCTTTCGATTTAGAGTCAAAGGTCTCGCCTGTGGCAACGAAAGTCCTTAAGGGGTACAATTCGTAGAAGTCTGCGGGGATTTTAAATCCGGTGGGCAATTTTCGTGGAAATTCGTTTCGATTCGTACGCCCGGATCGTTTCGTACGAGCGGGGAGCGAAATATTTCAGGAGTTCGTAATAACTGATAATTAATGCCTGCCTCGCCGAATTGGTAGCCCACGTTAAATCGGCAGGATATACATATATTTTTTTTCCCCGTTTCATGCGCAAACACGTGTTACGTGTCCCACGCAGGGATCCGAATCTCACCAACCGTGGAGTATCGAATTACTGTCACGGGATCACCCTTTTAGAGCTGCCCTTGATGCGCCCTCGCGGCACCCTTTCTGCCTGCCCCTTCTCGACACCCTTCGCCCTTTCTCTAACTCGTCTTATCACAGGATACACACAACCATTTATGTATGTTTATATATATTCGTATATAAAAGTGTGTGTCGACACTGTCCAGAAACCCCGCACGAATCGTATAATCCGCACCAGGAGATTCCATGAAAAAAAAATAACACTCTCTCGATCGCACGAGCATCATTCTTTTGGGGTGTGTATCAACCCGTACCTGGCGTAGTTGCATGCGTGTGTTTTTATACGGTCGGACAAGAAAATGTGGTATGTTTTTACGTTTGCATATTTGCACATTTGCATGTATATATTTGCATGGTAAATGTATTTGAATATTTGTATATATGTATTTGCTTATTGACATATTCCAATATTAGTAGATATTTACGTGTTGACATATTTGACTATTTATTTTAATTTGCATATTCATATATCTGAATATTAGTACATATATTTGCATATTAATAAAATGAAATATTTATATGTATTTGAATATTAAAATATTTCCATTTTGATATATTTTAATATGATTATATATTTGCGTATTAATATATTAGACGATTTATTTATATTTAAATATTAATATATTCAAATTTGAGTAGATATTTGTATATTACTATATTTGGATCTTGATATACTTGAATATTTGTTCAAATTTGCATTTTGATATATTTGAATATTTGTATACATCTGCATTTGTCTGCTTCTATATTTGCAGTTACGTATTTCTGAATTTCTGTAGATATATCTGCAGTTTGATGCACTTAGATATTAGCATATTCATAGATTCGTTTGTTATTATTATACGTTCGATTGTTTGTATACTCGCACATTTGTCGCTTTAAATATTTTCTATTTTGTATTTCTATATTGCTACATTTTTGTTTATTTGCATCTTTGTACATTTGCATATTTGTAAATTTGGGCATTTGTCTGTATGAACGTTTGTAGCTCTGTATTTTTTAATACGTAATACTTGTGAATACATATATCAATATTATATAAATGCAAATACAAGAATGATGATATTATTCTGCTTTATAAATGAGATTATTATTAATGAGGCGTGTATGGATAAGATAAAGTTTATTTTTAATCAGACAATGATAGCTGTAGCGAAATTATTGAAAATTTGATCTATACAATTGATCAATAATAGTCAAATATATTTATGAGTACTGGATGGAATTCTATGGCTTTTCTTAGGGGGCCTCCCATCTTCGTCAACAGACCCGGATCGCCAAAGTCGAAGAGTCCTTGACAGCTCCTGCGTCTCTTTCGGAGAACACCTGTACTTTTTTTCACCTCGGCTTGCAGACATTCCATTGCACGTTATACAATACATTTTGCTGTTATTACTGTTGTGATTGTTAAAAAAAAGCTCTCTGTAGAACTCCGGGCGTGCTCGTAAAACTCGGAAAAACGGAAACGTATCTACATTTGCAACGCTCTCCAGTTATATCGAAGGGGCTGACTCTCGATAAAGCAAATAAAAATAAAAATAAAGCGAAGCTCGATGGACCGTTCGAAAATATCCGGAAAGAATTTTGCGGATAAACGAAATTTATACGCGTATACTCCTTGCTATTGTTTCACATTTTTCACTCTTTTCCTTTCGCTCTCTTTCTCTCTCTTCCTCTGGCTCTCTCTCTCTCTCTCTCTCTCTCTCTCTCTCTCTCTCTCTCTCTCTCTCTCTGCTTCACTCTTTCTCGCACAGAAAAGAGATGGGAGGCAGCTGTGTTGTAGCTCAATCAGAATCAAATAAATGGTAAAGTAATCATAACCAATAAAAAAAAATAAAAAAAAAATTAACATGCAATTTTATCGAAAAGTTCACGTAAAAAACAATTCGAGGATCACAAAAAATTACACACCCAATTCCATTTAAAAACTTCAAATTAAAGGAACCCAACGAGTTTAAACCGAAATATTCAAACGAACAAAAATCAGGTTTGCATTTAATAAATAATAGTATTATTTAGAGTTCGATAGAATGACGTTAATAAAAATTAATGCAACGTCAAATGAAAAAAAACATCAAATTTTATTTAAAAAAAAACCGACACAATTCTTCAAACGGAATTTCTAAAATGAGAGCAAAAAAATCAATATTAATACGTTTAATAAAAACCTTTAATAATAATTCATCATCGAATTAAATTCATGATTTAGGAAAAAAATGGTGAATTTAATTTAATTTTTTTTAAAGGATGAGTCGATTGGCTTCAAAATGGCACCCTATGTGTAAAGGCCTGAACTTTTTGTACCCAAAAAGCATATCGTTCTATCCGCAATTTGTTTCTTTGGATAATTTGTTATCTTGCGTATTCTCCTTTCCTCCCTTTCCATTTTTATCAGAGCGTAACTTGGTGACAGGGCACTCCACCCTGATCAAGCCCTCCGATCGTCCCGTTTGGTACAACGCGCGGATAACGTCGTCCGTGTACACATATATAGACCGTCGCTGGATCTTTCACCGACATAATTAACGTTGAAAGTTTTGAGGGCGAGGTCGATGAGAAATGCGTCGAAGTAACGATAGTAAAGGCGACATTAATTAAAATCGACTTTACCCCCTCCACCGAGAGATAGGGGTGGGGGCTGGAGGAGCTTTTCGTTCGGCGACTAATGATCTCCGCCGATCCGAGCGAGCCCGTTTTTCTCCCTTCTAAGGTCGAAGAAAGTTCGAGCGATTGGAAAATTCTCTGGGTCACAAAACTCTTTGTTTCACGATAAATGAAACGGAGGATTTATTTTCATCCTCTCTCTTGATTTCTCACAGAAAATGTATTTCAGAAATACTTCAAGCACGTACAATATTCTTTTGACTATATCTACAGTTATGTTGTAGTTACATTGATTTCGATTTAAGTATACTTTTACTTTATATTTCCAGAAGTAACGATCGAATGAAAAAAAATACAGTGGACGAAAGTTTTTTTGTGGCGAATATTAATGTGTTGGAGAAGAAATAGGTACCCTTTTTTTAGTGAGCTTAGAATCATCTTAAGATTTTACTTTTAGAGGAGGAAGTTTTTCTTCACAATTCTCATAAAATTTTCGATAAATAGCAAAAATGGCAATTTTCACCGTAATGGTAAAAGAAAGTGAAAAAACCTTTTTTTTGTTTTTCTCTAAACTATGTTTTACGAAACAGTGTAAGTCGTATCTCAAAATTCGTCGGATTCACTTCAAATTCGGACAAAGCATAGTTAATAACATTTTTTTATCATATGAACGGATGATTTTAGCATTGAGAATACTTTTAAAAATGCATGTTTGTTGAAGTTGGCTGGGTAAAGGAGTCTGAGTTAGCTGAATGTCACACGAAATTAACGCTACCCCCACTCTACTGCCACTGTGTTGTAATAGAGTGGGGGAGCAGCGGCATGTTAAATGCCTATGATTGGAGATAGTTTTATTTGAAAGTGCTTTAGGACTAGTCGTCCTCTGTCAATCCATGGTTACATGTGTGGTTAAGGCGTTACCCCCACTTGTAGCGCAAGAAAGGCCTTTTTCATGATTTTTCTTAAAGAAAACTACAAAACTTTTTCAATCGATCAATATACCATCTTAAAGAACACATCTTGAAGAACTTTCAGTAATTTTTTTATTGAAAAATATTACATTGTTTAGTGGCAAATGGCCGTCAATGAAATAATGTTTTTATATACACGGTTTGCGGTGACCAACATTGCGGCGAAGTGGATCATCTGAAAAAAAAATGCGAATGGATTTAGTCAAATATAAGTATAAACTAGTCTTCAATCGAAGGATTTTAAAAAATATTCATTTTTCACAAAATGGCGGACAGTCAAAGTTAATGGTTTGATGTTAACGAAAAAAACGGCCGTTTTTTTGCTATAAAATGGCCATTTTTTCGGAAAAAAAATCGAACGATTAAAGACTACATTTTTATGTATTAAATAAGCCTGCAAAATTTCAAGAAGATCGGTTCATTAGTGTTCGAGTAATCTTGGTCACCCACTTCAGAAATGCCATTTTGAGAAAAACGCGTTTAAAGTTTCAATTTCAGTTTACACGAAGAAAATATTTTTTTTTGTAAACTTACATAGAGTCATCTATTCCGGGCCCATACTTCTGTATGGGCCCGGATACTTATACTTCAAAAAAATGCAATAAAAAAAATCGATTTTTTCAAAATCGCAAGTGGGGGTAACCCCTTAAAAAAGAAAAAGAAAAATCAAAGTTAAGCGCATTACAATGAAGCTAGAAGCATAATGAAAGGGCTCAATATAATCGAATAGACTCGTCATACTACAGAAATATACAGGGTTGGAGGCAGGAAGGGATGGATGGATGGATGGATGGACGAATGAATAGATGGACTGATGGATAGATAGATGAATGGATGGATAAATGGATATTCTCATGTCCCTGTTTTTTATTACCCGGAATGTCTGATTACAATTTCAAACTGAAGTGCATTCGGTTTGAAATTTATCCAGCTCCGAAATATTTTCGAGTTTTCATTTCTTCTCTCATCAGTGCGAAACCCCTGTTTCTTGATCGCATTCTAGAAAGTCTCGAAGCTTTTCCTATAATGTGTTTCTCATAATATAGAGTGTGTTCATGGTTGCCGTCGTCTGGCGAGAATGAACGTTGTTTCTCTCGCCGCGGGAGAGCACTATGAGGAGAGCAATGAGAAGAAAAGAACGAGGGGGGAAAAAATAAAGAAATTAAAAAAAATCGGAGGTTTGTGGGAAACTGGCGTCACGAGCTTCAGACCTAAGTACCAGTAATTAATCGGCGTCAATCAGCAACCACAGCTTCGCACATCGATATCGAGCTTGTTTAAAAAAACAGAGGCAAACAAAAAAAAGAAAGCCAAGTTTGTTAGCTCAACGGGGACCATTTCAGAAGTACCTTTGCACAATTACTTGCGGTAAAGCAATGAACCGTAAATTCATCTGCAAATGGAGAAAAAAATCGGAAACTACTAACACTGCGTTGAATTTTCATTTTTGTGTTTTGCCACTTTTTACGTATGCTAATCTTACGAACAAGATAATCGTTTTTCGTTGAACACTGAGAAAGATAAAATACTGCATTCATACTAATAAGGAACGTTCGAAATATTCATTTTAGTTTATAAATATTCATAAATACATGAATGCAGCTAAGTATATATGCAATTAAAGAAATTAAATGTTAATATATAAATATAATATGTGACTAATATTATAATTTCATAGTCTTTATGTTCTGTATTTCCATCACAATTAATGTCACTAAAAATTATACATAACCTCAAATATCGGAATTTTACAAATACAAACATAATTTCATAATACAATTATAATTTTTACTCCGATATAATTTTATAAGGGAATCATAGTATAAACATATATGTTTTTCAATATAGTATAAAGGAAACATATATTCAAATATTGATGAATATACGAATTAAATACAAAAATGTTTGCACATCGAAGTGAATACGTCTCTATCTGTCTCCAGGTCCTGCCTGCCAAACTTTTTACAAAACAATAATTATTCCAAAATTCCCATCCGAGCTATTGTCGAAAAGGTCCATACCCAATTTCTCTTAAATTTTAAATCGATTTTACGCCATTGCACGAATACGCGATTTATTTATCAATTGCACATATCACATCTATAATAATTTTTTAACGCAACTAAAAAAATTAATCATTTTTTCTAAAAATGAAATTTCTAAATATTTCTAATGATTTCTAAAAATCAAATTTCGATTTCTGAATTGTTGAATTCAACATTTATAGAGAAGAGTACTAATAAAATAATTGCAGAACATTGCAAATAAGTGAAGAATGCAATTATCCATTATCGCGACACGAAAGTGCAAAAATGTATCTCGATTGCATAGTATTTCTTATGGCTATATTTCATCATTGTAGTATTGTATATTGCGAAGATGATATCACAAATTTATATCTATAATCTAGCTCCAATTTCTCGTCTAAAGTGCCAGACGTACGATCTCGAGAGCGCAGAAAACCGAATTTTCAACGTTCTTCACTCACAAGCTCTCGTTTCATTGACTACTACAGAACGGGTAATTAAGTCGTCACGCACCGCAATTTCTTTTAATGTGCGTCTCCATTGGACCTAAACGCCAGCTCGAACGATCACATTCGCGAATGTTTCAACAAGCCTCTATGCCATTATTTATTTACTAAAAAAATGCGATTGTTTATTAGCGAAAAAAATTAATGCACTTGAGCAACTATTTTTGGGGACATTTTTTATATATTCATTTTTGACAGTGCATTAAGGGATTAAGGCTACTGTGAAAAAAAATCGATAGTCGCTTGAGGCTACTCAAATTGAAGAGACCCGTAGTGAGAAATGACGTGACTACGGTGTCAAACGTTCGCCGGCTTGGACACTGTCGATCTGGAAATTGTTCAGCATACAACAAACGCGCTCTTGTGGAATTTTTCCTGCTTCACCGTAACACAGTGTCATGTCCACTTTTTCGAATTGCCGGTACACTTTCAAATTATGAATCACTCTTATACAAATTCGAAATCAAACTGTACGACAACCTCGATTGAGCTGCATACGATACAAATTAACGCGGGTTGGTAAATAAACAGGAGGTATTCGACGTGTTGTCGATGACTACGATCTCCGATTTTTCTCATTTGAAGCTTATTTCGAAGATCTATTAAAATGAAATGCAAATTTAAATATCTCGGATCACTACCAATTGTTTGGTAGTGATCCGAGATATTTTGATTTACATCATCGATACTGACCTTGAATGACCTTGACCGACTTTGACCCCTGATGTTTTTTATGCGGCTTGAGGTGCTCCTCAAGATGGTTGAAAAAAAAGGACCATTCCATTTAAAAAAGTGAACGGGAGCTTCACTGTGCGCCAGCGCTTTCACCGAAATGAATAAAATTGGTCGCATTTGATGGCCCCCTTCACGCCGTACAACTTTCGTCTGGAACATTTTTCTGTGACGTCGATAATTACCGAGTTATTTCGGGTGGCAGAGATAAGAGGGACACCCTGTATACTATATATTCGTCCAAGGCATTATTAAGCAATAATTTATCAAAAATATTTAAATTCTCTATGCAAATGCCAACAAACTCTCTCCCGACCGAGGTACACGATATCCTTTTTTCAAAATGCATGGATAAAACATGCAGCTTCGAAAAATTACCCATCGAGCCCTAAATTCCCGCCTATAGCCGTGGTGGAGCTCCGCCGGCAAGGTAGCTTTCCCTTCAACCGACAGGCGTTAACCCAAACGCGCTCGCCAGCGCCACCAAATTTATTCTGGATAATAATGTAACTCACAACAGTTACGCTCATTTTATTGATAATGGAACACTTTATATTTTTTAGGATCATAGATGGTCACTAACTTTTTATTTATTTTTCATAATGGATCATTTTTTACTCTTCACTTAGTTTTTTGAATGGGTCACCATTACTTGTTATTTCATTTTTATAATCGATCACTTTTACTTTTGATATATTTATTTTTCATGCATCACGTTTACTTTATATTTTATTTTCATAGTCGAGGATTTTTATTTTTCATTTCATTTTCAGAATGAATTACTTTTACTTTATCTTTCATATTTGTAATGGGTGATTTTTGCTTCTTATTTTATTTTTATAATATTATTGTTGCAGCGCGACACTTGTTGCGGAAGACAGCCATTATTATTATAATCAAATTGATTTGTCTTCCACTTTATTATTATTATTATTTTATTGTTCAAGGGTCAATTTGTTATTTTATTATTTATTATTATTATAATTAGTATATTTCGTTTCTACCTACAATAAAACTTTGAGTTTGAACCTGAGACAGTTACCTCCGTCGATAAAACAGTTTCTACCGGAGCGGCGCCTCGTATTCACGTCCGTGGCGGCACGTTGGGTTGAAAAATAAAACCTCCCATCACGCGGCCTCGCCTACCGCTCGATAAAACAGTAGAGAGTTTCACCCCGGCGACCGCCGCACGGTATGCGCGTGTGTGTCCGATTGAATTCTTCCGGTCGTCTTTTTGCCGAGCTCCCTTTTTATTCCGCAAAATAGTGCTTCTTTCGCTGTAACAAAGGTCGAAAAAAATGTCGCTGGCTCTGGGTATGTGCGAGACACCGGGATGCAAGGCGGTCGCGAGTCTTCAGTGTCCGACGTGCCTGAAAATTGGTATTCAGGGCTCGTATTTCTGCACTCAGGTGAGGGACCTTTTAGGTTATGATTGCGACTGCTCCGATTTTCCAACTGCTCCGCAATCCTTATTTCGGCATATTAATATACGTATGCGTGTATTAGGCGTGCAAGTATGACTTTACGGATATTTTTACGAAATAACGCATTGATTTTCAACATAATAAATCATTCTTACTTAATTCAAAATATGGTCCATCGGAAACTACAACCTTTGCCCATATTTTCGCCAATGAACTGATTCGACGCTGGTAGAAGTCCGGTGGTCTTGAAGCGATTCAGTTACGTAGTCAAACTTTAATTTGGTCTTGAGAACTGAACTGCTCTCCGGAAAGGGCAGACACCATAGATTGGAACAAATTGTAACGAGGGGGAATAATGTCTAGAAAATATAGCAAGTGAAGTAGAATCTCCCAGTACACCCCTTGATAATTTTCAACAGATCCAACAACATGTGGTGCGAGATTGTTTGCTGTAAAATGAGAAGCTGGCGAACAGAACCGGACTTGTTCATGAATTACTTTTTTGCAGGAGAGATCAAAAACCAAAATAACCAAATAGAAATGAGTCCGAAGTTTTGAGCTCTAATATATGAAGGCTCTATCAAAATGTAAGTGTGGACCTGGCTCTAGTTTAAGGGGAGATATACACCTAGGAGCCGGAAAAAAGGTCATTTTTGTGAATTTTTTCAAGGAAAACTATTTGAAATTTCGGATTGGGGTTTTAATTATCTAAAAGTATATACATTCAAAAATATGTTTAATTGTCTTTATTTTAAAATATCAAAAATATACAAGGATAATGTATGATCCTTGGAGCGTCGTAGAAAAATGTGCGTATCCGATACCCACCGGCGTTTCTTCAAAAATCATCTGAAAAAAAAACCAAAGAGATTATTAAATTAGATACTATAATCGGGTACTTGTCATAGCCGATTTTGAAAATATCGATTTATAACAAAATGGCGGACGTTTGAACATAAATAGTGATTTTTGGGCCAAAAATTAGTTATTATTTAGCCTATAAAATAAAAACTAAGTAACGGAGAAAAAAATCCTATGACAAGTACTAGATAATGGTGTATAGAATAACCATAAAAAACCTCAAGGCAATCGGTTCATTGGTTTTCGAGAAATTTTGGGTACCGATTTGAAAAACGTGGTTTTGAGAAAAACGCGTTTGAAAATTTGGGAATGAATAAATCATGAAATTTGTCAACTTACATGGAATCATCGATACCAGGCCCATAGTGTAGGTCTTCTACGGTCGATGGAATGTTCATAGCTTCTAAATAGTTTTTTTTTAACCATCTAGGTGTATATTTCCCCTTAAGGTAATCCTATCGCCAGGCTTCAATTCATAGGAATTTCATATTGTTTTTTTGAGCTTCGCCAAATATATTAATAATCGTCTCTGTAAAATTCCCAGCTCGCTTATCGACCTAATTACAGAGAAAAAAATTATTAAAATTGCGTATTTTTGTGAAGGAATTCCGAGACGACATGCAAAAACCCAATTTACGGTAGCTATAAAAATGTATATATTAGGTGCGCAACTAAGTTCTCGCTGTTTTTTTTATGAAAATGCCACTTTATTTCGAACAAATGGTTACAAATGAATCATTCAAAATATTGCCCATCGCTAGCGACAACTTTTTCCCATCTTTCTGGCAGAGCTCGAATACCGTCACGGTAGAAGTGTTCGTCTTTTGAGGCTGTCCACAAATCAAGCCATTTTGAGATGTCTTCATATGAGCGGAACTGCTGATTAGCCAGACCATGTGCCATCGAACGGAACAAGTATAAATAGGACGGCGCAATATCTGGGGAATATGGCGGGTGGGGTAGGACTTCCCATTTGAGCGTTTCTAAGTAGGTTTTAACGGGTTTGGCAACGTGAGGCCGAGCATTGTCATGCTGTAAAATCACTTTTTCGTGCCTCTGCCCGTATTGTGGCCGCTTTTCGCGCAATTCTCGGCTCAATCGCATCAATTGAGTTCGATACCGTTCCCCAGTGATGGTTTCGTTCGCTTTCAACAGCTCATAATAAATAACACCGCCCTGGTCCCACCAAGTACACAGCAAAACCTTCGCAGCGTGAATATTCGGCCGAGCCGACGACGTAGAAGCATGACCGGGCAGTCCCCATGATTCTGTTCTCTTTGGGTTGCTGTAATGAATCCATTTTTCATCACCCGTAACGATGCGATGAATAAAACCCTTCCTTTTTTGCCGCTGGAGCTGTTGTTCACAGTCGAAAAAACGACGCTCAACGTCTCTCTGCTTCAAATCACAAGGAACCCAAGTTACTTGTTTTTTAATCATTCCCAACGCATGCAATCGCTTGGAAATGGCTTGGCGGGTTACTCCTAATGCTGAAGCAAGCTCTTTTTGCGTTTGCCACGGATCCTCATCGAGCAATGCCTCCAATTCAGCGTCTTCGAAGGCTTTTGGCCTTCCTTCACGTGAACGGTCGTCAACATCGAAATCACCGTCTTTGAAGCGACGGAACCAATCACGGCACGTTGTTTCACTTAGAGCAGCATCTCCGTAAACTTTTGTGGAGTTCTCGATGCGCTTTAGCCGCCGTTTTCTTCGAATGAAAGAAGGAAAGCAACAATTCCCGCAAATGACGATTATTTGGCACAAAATCAGACATTTTCACACAACCAAAAGTATACGACGCAAAAACAAAATCAATAATGTGTCAAAGCGGTTTGTTTACCATAGGTTTGTTCGCGCTAGCTGCACTCTACACTCGGCAGTGTAAACGGAACTAGGGCAGTGTCTAGGGAGTGCAGTTTATTTCCTCGCGGGTAAGCAACTCTAGCGCGAACGCGATAGTGTACAGAAAACATGGCGGCGACCTAGTTGGACCACACCTTAACTTCAAACAACACATGAGATTACGGAGTCTCATCTAACCGTTAAAGAGATATACCGTGTAACCTCAAGTTTGTTGATCTCGTAAACTGATTACAATGGACGGTGTTATTGAAATTATTAACTTGTACTTGTAATTGCGCTCAGAATGGATGTATTGATACCAGTTTTACATAGAATGGAGTGTTAGTGATACGATTGTAGAAATCCGAAACCTTCACAAATGCACACGTTGTTGTCAGCATCAACGACTAAGCCGCCTTCTGAATCTCGGAACAGCACTGCTGACTTAATTTTTTGCTACTGTTCCATGTTTGCTTCTGTTTGCGTTGATAGTAGATTGGAACGTATTGTGATACTGCGAATTTATAATAAACACTTGTCATTATACCTTGTCAATTTTTTCATCACCTTGATCAATAGAAATTGATAATTATAATACTTTGTTATTTTGAATCTTTATTATTGATTGTTTTTCATAATCAATGAGAATTTGTTTGTGATTGCCTTATACATTTCAGGTCATGTCAATTTTTTAATCACCTTGATCGATAGAGATTGATAATTATAATAGTTTGTTATTTTGAACCTTTATTATTGATTGTTTTTCGTAAGAAAAGAGAATTTGTTTGTGATTGCCTTAAACATTTTAGGTTATGTCGTACTCACCTCTGTATACACTCACTGACAGTTTCGCTGGTTATGGGGTTATTCTAGTAATATCACTGTTACACTTTTCGTGTACTTTTACACCTCGTCAAGATCGAGTGTAGAAAGTCTAGGGTTAGTGGCACGAAAGTGTAGCTACACTCGTAACGCGAACAGCGGCGCATGACGTCATTTCCGTTAAAACGAACGCGAAAGTGTACACTCCCTAAAAAAGTGTAGAAAGTGTAGCTAGCGCGAACAAACCTCATATGTCTAACCTTGGTTCATGACGTTTTGGTTATGTCACAATCGACTGGCACTTACTAGTGGAGCCATCTCTTGAAAAACAGCGGAAACTTAGTTGCGCACCTAATAGTAGTGGGAATCCGTCAGATTCTTAAAAATAATCAGATTTACATACTTAACACTTGTAGTAATCCAATGCTCTTAGAAAAAATTACGCTTATTGACCTAATTTTTATGTAATATCAAGTTTAATTTGAACTTCCGGTATTGGATTTATTACCACTTGCTACGATAAAGAGACGTGACAGCAAGGCAACAGCTGACTGTAGTCCTAACCTCATCTCACTCATTCGAATTTCCACACATATTTCATTTTAACCGACACATTTCGCCGACAAAATTTTCCACGCTTTTTACCAGTCGTAGCCCGAATACAATGCTTTATATTTCCCGCACCTGACATTGTTTTGACAGATCGACGTTGAAAAGCATGGAGGTTAAGCTCGCCTGGTTGAGTAAAAAGAGCCGGAGATAGAACCAATGTTGCCAAATATCAAACCTAGAAATACTGCGCGCATCATTGGAATAACTATTTTTTCATTTTTCTAATTAAATGTGAACACTCATTCAACATTTTAAACATGGAAAATTTTAGTTATGACAAATAATTTTTTTTGCATGTGTCAAAAATGTAAATTGTACAAGTCTCAAGTATGATCAAGTATGACTAGTGTGATGCGATAGGATTACCTTAATAAAAACACTAACTACCACGTGTTTATTTTTATTTGTATTTTGGACTAGTCGATTTTGAATGAGAATGGTTGACGACTCTGCTTTTGAATGAAAATCCGGACATATCCGGTTATTAAATCAAACAGATTCTTTGCATTGAATATAAATTTGTTTTTTATTATCAATTTAATAATCATACAAATCTCTTTTATGTGAGGCTCACAACAATCGCGTTTCATGTCATTGTCGTCATTACTGTGGTCATCTGTTACTAAATGATCATCCAGCCAGCCATGGGCAAGTCCGTTTTCGCTTGAAAAGACAGTTTTCAATAAAATTGAAGGTGTTTAGAGCCGGATTTGATGCAAAATAGTTTGGGAGCTAATAGAGATGTGCTTGAAAAACACGAAACAGAAAAACTGTAATGCGGACAAAGCCAGTTTTGTTCGCCTGCTCCTCAAATGCTTTCAGTCCGTGTGGTACCCAATTCCCTTGCTTTCAGTCCATTCGCATGGCGTTCAGGCTTGGAGAAATGCATTACCGGATAACAGTCAATGCTGTTGCCAATGCTATTTTCTTTTTGACACGCATCTTCGTCCAGTAATGCTTCCAGTTGCGCGTCTTCAAATTTATTGTCAGCGGCTTTTCATGCGGTTTATCATCCAAATGAAAATAACGCTTTGCAAATTGTTGAAAGCACCTTTCGCACATTTAGCTGCACCTTTCTTTGAAACCAAACAATGCAGTGACACTTGCTGCAAATGACGTTTATTTGGTACAAAAGTAGACATCTTGGATACGATAAATATAATAAATGCTTACACTCTGGCTGCAAACCTCAACGTAATGCCACCAATATACGATACACCATCCACTGAAAATCTGTAGTCATACTTGTACACTTAATATGTGCAGGGTGTTTGGCAAATGGACGGGCACCATTTTTTTGGGGTATTGGAGGGGGCTATTTGCTACTTTTTTCACCCTTAGACCTAAGTGTAACGGTGATTAAGATATGATTTTTTTTTCTTTTTTTTTTAATTACCCGAAATTTGGCCGTTAAATCGTCATAACTTTTTTGCATGTGGTTGTAATAGCACAAAATAACTTTTGTTGTATTCTGCGATGTATGTTTATTATAAATAAATCATTATTTGATACAATTAGTTTCAAGAAAGTGACTCATGAGCTTCCAAAGTCTTAAAAATGCGTAAATGTCTAAAAAATGTAAAGTTCTAAATTTATAATAAAAAAAAACTAAACGCTATTTTCAACTTAGCTTTGTTCTGAGAAGTTCTCTAGTTTATACCCTTTCCAACGGTATGCTACGTGTCATAAAAATCATTCGTTATGTGGTAAAAATAAAGAAAATACGTTTTTTTAATAATGAATTTAGGAGTCGAAATTATTCATACATCCACACATGTTTAAGACTGGAAGCTCAAGAGCCACTTTCTGTAAAACAATTGTATCGAATAATGATTTATTTGTAATAAACATACATTGCAGAATACAACAAAAGTTATTTCGTGTTATTACAAACATAAATAAAAAAGTTATGACGATTTAAAGGCGAAATTTTGGGTAATTTTAAAAGAAACGAAAAAAAATCATATCTCAATTACCGTGACACTCTAGGACATAGGGTCTAAGGGTGAAAAAATTAACAAGTGACCTCCCCCCCCCCAATCTCTCAAAAATGTTTCGGTCCATGCGCCAAACACTCTGTATATATATATATATATATATATATATATATATATATATATATATATATATATATATATTTAAAAGACAAATAGTCCAATAAGGACTTTAGTACTATTTTTTTATACGGAGAGACAGCATATTATAGTTCCATCGATATTACGGAATGAAAACGGCCATTGCTTTAAATTATATATATTCCGTGGTTGCATATGAGACGGCTAACCTTTGTGCCGAGTTTGCACAAAAAAGGTTTTCTCGGAATAAGTGAAAAACGCAATGCACCGAAATAAAACTGCCTCGTTATAATTATGAAGGCAAATATTGGGTGTAAAAGTACAATGAACAATTAGAATATTGAAATGAATGGTAACTGTAGTATGAAACAGAATTAATAATTGGAATATTAAAATAAGTAATAGTTATCAACTGCACGACGGTGAAGTTTGCATAGTTTGGACGCAACAGAATGATGTTCAAGTTAGCATCGTCGCAATGCAACGTAAACACGTTTTCTTAAATCGTTAACATATCGTATTCCAAATTTTTCAGCAGTGTGTTGGCTGACTCAAACGATTTTAAGGATTTTTCGAAGCTCTACAACCTAAATATTCAAAAATATATTTCGGACAATGAAGATTAAAGAAACAAGAATTTTCGTTGCGTTCCGATGCCGCAAGCTACAAGACCTTACAGCGGAAATTAATTCTCTTCAATCGCTAAAAAGTTTCTCGGCCACTCTAGACTAGGAAAATCACTCGAACTTCCTCACAGATTTTTATTAGAGGTCTGCGAGCTTAATTTAATGGGAAATTCAGTTAAAGCTTAATTAAATAGCAAAAAATAAGAAAAATGGGGAAAAAAGTCGAATTCCCACTATGCAAACTTCATCACTGAAATGCATAGCAAGGCTGTAATTTTTCTGCATCGATGGTGGTGTCGAAATTCATTATATTGAAGTTTGCATAATTGGAACGCAACGAAAATTATTTTTTGTCTCTGCTTTTCCGAAATTTTATTTGGCCGATTTAGAATGTGTCTAAAATTCCAAACTTCGCATAGTTGGAGGGCAACTGTATTTATATTTTTATTTCCTCATTTTCATTATCGCACCAAATATTTTCGTGCACCATTGCAGATCGCCTAGCACCTTAACAAAATGGTTAATTGATTTTCGTCGCGAAAGTTTGCCGGGAGAATTTTGAGGAAGTAAAAAATAATTCATTGTCATTGCGCTCCGACGATGGAAAATTCGTGCCCGGACATTCTTCGCGACCCTTAATTTTGATCGACGGGCTTATCGTTGCAGGACTGTTTCAAAAGTAGCTGGAAGACGCACAAAGTGATACACCAGATTGTCAGTGGGTATTCGTCAGTTCGTCTTAGCCAGTTGGTTGCGACAGTAGCCATCGGAGTCCACTTCCATAAGCTGGAATGTTATGTAAACTTTAGCTCAAGCCTAAGTGTTTTTTTCTCCTCTTTCTCATTTCCTTTTTTTTTTTATTAGAGGGAGTCAGCGGAAAGGACGAATCCGGCGAGTACAACCCATGGCCGTCTTATCACTACACGGGAAAATTACGCCCTTGGCCGAGGGCACAGAGGAGGGAAGTTCCCAAGAGCATCGAGAGGCCGGACTACGCGGATCATCCAAGGGGCGAGCCTCTCAGCGAACAGGCCGTTCGGGGCTCGTCCCAGATCAAAGTACTGGACGACGAGGAGATCGAGAGCATGAGACTCTCCTGCAAAGTAATCCGAGATTTTGTCATTCTCGTGTAGATGGAGGATTATGAAGGAAAAAAAACAACATGGTCCTCCGATCATATTCCCTATCAGATAATTCTTCAGTTTCATCGACAATTCCGACTTTGCTGAAAAAAAAAAAAATACTCGACCCTCACTTGCCACACGTCTGTAGAATACACATCATTAATAGATTTTTGCCTAAGATAAAAAGTCAAAAAAAGACAAAATAAAGGTTTTTTGGAACCCCACAGTGGCAAGTAAGGGTTTAGGTGGTTGGTTCAGTAATCGTCACCTTAAGCAGATCGCTCGACTTTGCAAATTTATATAGCTCAACTTGGAAAGTGAGTAGAAGTTATTTGAAGTCAGTCTTAACCAGCTTTTCGTTACGAAGAAGAACGTCGTTGTGAAATTTTCGTGCCGGGCACAGTTTTCGCGAAATTTTTTCGTAAAGGTTCTAATGCGCTATTGTGCGGTTTTCAGGGGGGAGATACCTTTTAGGCCAGGAAAAAATTGCTGGTTTTCATGATTTTTTTTTTTAAACGAAAGATTTCTTCACTATTTTTGAGACTTTATTGAAAGTTTTATTACTACTTTGAGGGGGGAACACAAATTACGTAACGCAATATTTCCCTATCCCCCACCCCTATTCCGTTACGTAACGGGTGCTTTGTCGTCAATAATTGCGATTTTTTTCATAGACATAACTAATTATGAAAGGGTCGGGTTTATGCTCATTCTATGAAGTATATATTCATCTAGTTTTATACCAAATTTTGTGACAAAATCTTGAAAATTAACCGAGATATATGCCTCGATTTGACGACGAAAAAAAAATGTCTTCATTGTCCCATCGATATCTTTATGAAAGGTTATTTGTAAATTGAAAGTCAACAAT
This sequence comes from Ophion slaviceki, assembly GCA_944452715.1. Lineage (NCBI taxonomy): Eukaryota > Metazoa > Arthropoda > Insecta > Hymenoptera > Ichneumonidae > Ophion > Ophion slaviceki. The sequence continues at coordinate 4,213,487 of OX101786.1, read as the reverse complement.
TTATCGATATCTATACAAATGTAGCTATCGTTATGCGTAGCCGTTTTTTTTTTACAAAATGCCGAAAGTTTGGACATTTTTTTTCTATTTTCAAGGCCCTTTTTCTGTATTCAAGCAGTCTTCAAAAATAGTAATTATCAAATCTTAAAAACGCGGATACGTACGACCTTAGCCACTGCGATTACGAAAATGTTTTTTCAAAAATTGAAAATCGGTTGAAAAGATTTTAAGTATTCACTCGGACAAGGTCGAAAAAAGTAGTTTCGAGAAAAACGCGTGTAAAGTTTTCGTTCCGGGTTTCTTGATATGAATTTTACTATTTCAGTTTTAAAATCGTGACGTAACGCACACCTTGACCCCCCCCCCCCCCTAATTGCGTTACGTAATTTGCGTACGGCCCCTTGGGGCTGTTACATGTCAAAAAGTGAGGCATGTTGAAAATCGATGAAATTGTACACCTTGAAACAAAAGGATTGGATTTTCCGAAAAAAATGGCTACATTTTGCAATAAACAAATCCTTTTTTATTTTCAAAAACATTTAGGAACAATTTTTGTACGATAAGGTTATAAACATTTATACCAAATTTCATCAGAATCGGTCGATTAGTTTTTTAGCGACGTCACGCCAGTTTTGAAAATGCAGCTTGGAAGACCATGCCTCCGCCATTTTTAAAGATTAGTACAAATATTACCACGTACCAGCCAAAAGTAGTAATTCAACACACCGCAAGTCTCAAAGTTGACGAAGAAATCTTTCAAAAAAGAAAAATCATGTAAATTAGTCCATTTTTTCCTCGCCTAGAGGAATCTCCCCCCTTACAAACACTTCAGGGCGGCCATCACAGTTCTCCGTTTGTGTGAAAATGACAGTGAACAGCTCACGCTATCACGGTTCTTTTCACCTAGTGAAAATGCGATTTTATTCACGTGAGTTTACTCGGCACGAAATTTCGTGTCGAAAATTAGTGCGCATGCGTGAGCGTCTTCCTGAAGCAGCGACGACACATCCAAAGCTGCATAATATGACGTGTTATCGCGAAATAGTTTATTCAGAGGCGACAACATCTCGTCGCGAATACTCAATAATAATTAGCAACTTAAAGCTTACACCGCACAGAGAATATTATTATTATTCGATAATAATGAATAATTTGATGATAATGGCGTTTTGTGTTGTCCTGGATATATTATATATTAGGTCAATCAAACGAAAAAACCCCCTACGTGGCAAAAGAGAAAAACTATCGAAGAATATTGTATCAAAATTTGGAGAAAATCGGACAAGCCGTTTTCGAGATACATCTGGTACCGTCTTTGAAAACTATGTTTCGAAATAATCGCGTTTGAATCGCTTCCAGTCAACGATTTAATTTTAAAAAATTCCTAAACATACCTCAATGTACATATTTTCCGATTTAAAAAACACCCGGATCCAATCGAAACATTAGTTTTGGAGATAAAAATTCCCGAAGTTTGCCTGTTTTTCTCGCCGTTTACTCAGGTACCTCCCCTTAAGGCGTTACCCCCACTTGTAGCGCAAAAAAGGCCTTTTCCATGAATTTTTTAAAAGAAAACCACAAAACTTTTTTAATCGATCAATATACCATCTTAAAGAACACATCTTGAAGAACTCTCAGTAATTTTTTTATTGAAAAATATTACATTGTTTCGTGGCAAATGGCCGTCAATGAAATAATGTTTTTATATACACGGTTTGCGGTGACCAACATTGCGGCGAAGTGGATCATCTGAAAAAAAATGCGGATGGATTTAGTCAAATATAAGTATAAACTAGTCTTTAATCGAAGGATTTTAAAAAACATTCATTTTTCACAAAATGTCGGACAGTCAAAGTTAATGGTTCGATTTTAACGAAAAAAAACGGCCGTTTTTTGGCTATAAAACGGCCATTTTTTTTTCGAAAAAAAAATCGAACGATTAAAGACTACATTTTTATGTATTAAATAAGCCTGCAAAATTTCAAGAAGATCGGTTCATTAGTGTTCGAGTAATCTTGGTCACCGACTTCAGAAATGCCATTTTGAGAAAAACGCGTTTAAAGTTTCAATTTCAGTTTACACGAAGAAATTATTTTTTTTGTAAACTTACATAAAGTCATCTATTCCGGGCATAAAAAAAAACTGCACTTCAAATTGCACTTCAAAAAAATGCAATTAAAAAAAATCGATTTTTTCAAAATCGCAAGTGGGGGTAACCCCTTAATCAAAACCTAATAACATTTTTTTTCTGTAACGTTGCGAATTTATATTCTATTTTAACTTGCTGTTCATGCGGGTAATGAGATTACGTCTTCCATGATGGACAGGTGCTTCATTTTGGGCTGGATTCGATTGCCGTGCTAGTATACGCCCTTTTACGGCGTCGTGAAAATGTGAGATGACTAACCGGAAGTCAGCAGTGATCTCACATTTTCACCTGACTGATCCGTAACAGAGTGAGAAAATTCACGTGAGACGAAAGTGCGAGAAGTGTGATTATCACGGGGAATTGTGTTCGCAGCTGGGCCGCGAGGTCCTCGACGAGGCGGGAAAAGCTTGCGACGTGGGTGTGACGACGGCCGAGCTCGACCGCATTGTCCACGAGGCCTGTCTCGAGCGCGACTGCTATCCCTCGCCCCTGAATTATCATCGTTTCCCGGCGAGTTGCTGCACCTCCGTGAACGAGGTGATTTGCCACGGCATACCGGACAGCAGGCCCCTCGAGGACGGCGATCTCTGCAACGTTGACGTGACCGTTTATCATCGCGGCTTTCACGGCGATCTCAACGAGACCTTCTACGTTGGCAATGTCAAGCCCGAGATTAGAAAACTCGTCGAGGTCACGTACGAGTGTCTCTCACGGGCTATCGAGATCGTACGACCCGGCGAGAAGTACAAGGAGATCGGCAATGTCATACAGAAGTACGCGCAGGCCAATGGCTTCAGCGTCGTTCGCAGCTACTGCGGACACGGCATTCATCGGCTCTTTCACACCGCCCCCAACGTGCCCCACTATGCCAGTGAGTCTTGCGTTCCATTCAGGGGATACGTCTACCTAGAGACCCCCCCCCAAATGACCGAGTTCCGATTTGTTTTTGTGGGAAACGTTTGGTGAAAAAAAAACGCTTTTTTTCAACAGTACAGTCGTGCTGTATATTGGGATCGGACAAAACTTCTACTTAGTATGAACTTCTATTTAGTATGAATATCAACCTGTTAAAAAATATATGAGGCGTTCCATACCATTTTGAATATATATCATAATAATAAAACAAAGCACAGCTTTGGAACAACGAATCGACCCATTCTGAAAAAAAATAGGTGTTACTGTACACACTTCAGAGTATTTTCTGGAATTTTTTGAGAAAAATCGAAAGTTACATACCGACCGAGAAAAAATATTTTTGTATAATTTTGGTGAAAATGGGCATTTTTTAAACTCGAAAAATTCAAAACAAAATTTTTTAACAAAGCTCATGTAAAACTGCAACTTTTTTGTCTTAAACATTTTTCTGTTAAATCAAATGCTCACGAGATATAACGGTATTTTGAAAATTTTGAAATTTGGAAAAATTCGAGAAAAAGCGATCCAAAAATTTTGAAAAAAATTACACTGTTTTTTTTCTTCATATGATTAAATAATTTGACGAAATTTCAATTTTTTTTAGAGTGGACAACTTTTTGACCGTTCGAAATGGTATGGAACGCCTCATATATGTATTTTTTTCGATGTACAAAATGGCCGACTACTAATATTTTCTTTTGTTATTTTTTTAGGCGCTCCCCGGCGTGACATTTGGCATCCACAATTTTTGACCTAGAACAAAAAACAAAAATTCTCGTCAATCTACATTAGAATACCTAGAGAAGTACGTACGGAATTAAAAAAATATTGTTTTACTCAAAAGTTGTAGGTATTTGAACTCAAGAAATGAATTTTCAGTGAAAAATTTCGTTACAACTGCTCATAAACTGCTCATAAAATGAAAGGTTTTCGATTAATCAGAAATTCCGAACGTACTCCTCTGCGAAACGCAATCAGGAACATAACTTTTAAATTTGAAGTAAATCGAGTGAAAATTGTTGAAGTTATTTGTCACGCCAATTGGAAAAAAGCTGTTTCGAGAAATTTCGAGTAGACGGCCATTTTGTACATCGAAAAAAAATATATATTTTTTCTAACAGCTTGACATTCATACTAAATAGATGTGTAATTAATTTTATAAGTGAATCACTTTTTCACACGAAAAAAAATTCGTTAAATTCGCACATGGTTTTATACCCGTTACTGTAGCCTAAAGCCTTAATTCCAAAGTACAAGCCCTACGAGGTCTGCCCCGGGAGGCAAAATGCTCAGAAAAATCCGGGCTTTATTTTTGTCCACAGCGTCGAAATCGTGTAAGTTCATTTTGGGGGTGAAATTTTGAAAAATTAGTTTCAATTCGATAACTCTTTAGGTAAAATGCATACAATTTTTGTTCAAATGGAAACGTTGTAGCAGTTGAAAAGACGCGTCGATCGAGTATTTGATCATCCCTCTTCGATTATATTTTCACCCCCGAAAATATTGTTCAAATATTAAAAAAAAATTGTTTATTCAATAATTGGAGAACAATCGATTTTTCGGGAATGGTTTGAATGTACGAAATGTAGATAATAATTTTCTCTATATGTTCGTTCCTAAGGACCACCCTTGAATTTTGCTTCTTCCAACCCCTCTCGGGGGTTGAAAATTCAAAATGAAATTCTGAGAAAACTATTCACCGAAAACAAAGAGATACGAGTTTGGCGCTGCGGACATAAATGTAGCTGAGGGTTCGAGCTACAAATTATTCCACGGCGGCATATTCGTGCGGTCAATAGTTTTCCCAGAATTTCATTTTTTATTTTCTCTCCATCTTTTATCGGCAACTTTATCTTTTAAAGGCGACTGATTTTCATGATTTTTTTTTAAAGGAAAGACCGTTCGTTTTATTAATACATTTGGCTCTTGCAGGATTTTTTTTCCATTAATCTTTAAAAGTCGCGGAGGTATGGCACGGTCTTCTAAACGCGTTGCGGCGGATTTTGTCAGACGGTGCGACACCTAGCGTCGGCGGGATTAATCTGAAAAAAAAACCTACGAAAATTTTCCTTTCATTAACACTCACACGCAGAATATGAACCAAGAAAAAGTGGGAAATGTTGAAAATCGATGAAATGCTACGCTTAGAAACAAAAAAATTGAATTTTCCCAAAAAAATGGCTACATATTGCAATAAAAATATACGTTTTGTTTATTTACAAAAAATGTAGGGTCATGTTTTAGACAATACGGTTAGAAAAGTTTATACCAGATTTCATCAGAATCGGTCGATTAGTTTTTAAGCTATGCGTCACGCCAGTTTTGAAAATGCAGTTTAGAAGACCGTGCAACCTCCGCAATTTTTAATGATTGACGATTTAAAAAAAAATACCAATTAACAGCCAAAAGTAGTAATAAAACGGGGCCGGGTTGAAATTCCGAACTTTGAATCATCAGAACGCTCAAAACTCCGAAAATAAACTACCCCGAAAGATCAAAACTCCGAAAGAATTTTACACGAAAGACCAAAACTCCGAAAATCTTAACACCTTCAAAATTTTCAACAAACCGACGAATTATTTCAAGATTTTTTTTTCATTAACCCCTTGACTGTCAGTGACACACATATGGGCAGAAAAAAGTCGTGCCACTTCTGTGTCATGACACAAATGTGGGCATTTGAAGAAAAAAAGCATGTTTTTACTACATCGATTTCACTGTAATTTGGTGAATCATCGTTTTTGAGATCGCTGAATCCTAATCTGAAATCGGATTTCCATAATTCGAAACTGCGAATCCAATATGGCGGATGAAAATTCTAAAAATAGTTTGATCCCGACGAAAGTGAGTATGTGATGGTTTTTGAGGTCGCCGAATCCGAATCTGAAATCGAATTTCCAAAATTCAAAAGGGTGGACGAAAATTCGAAAAATAGTTCGATTTCGGCGAACTTGAATATGTCATGGTTTTTGAGGTCGCTTAATCCGAATCTGAGATCGGATTTCTAAAATTCAACATGGCGGATCCAATATTCGAAAATTCGAAAATTCGTGGGATTTCGACAAAAATTTGTATCTTTAGATGTTTGTGGTCGCGAATTTCGAATTTGAGTCCTCACTCTAAGTATCTGAAGTTTGGACACATTATGACCAATACAAATTTAACAAACCATTTATGACAAATTATCCACGGTAAAAAATATAAAAGAATATTTTTTTCGTTGTATATCCCGGACACAATTAGGATATTCGGAACATTAAGGGGCGAGTCCACTTTGAAGCCACGAAAAAAGGCTATTTTCGGGATTTTTTTGACGATTTTATAAAATATATGAATATAAAAGTTATTGGGCTTGAAAAATAAAGTCTTGAAAAACATAAAAAAAATTGAATTCATTTTTATTCATTTTATTAAGTTTTAATTTAATTCATTTAAGTGAAATTATTGTAATAGTGAAAAATTTAATTCATTTTATTAAGTACGAAAACTATAGTTTAACGTAACGCCTCAAAAATAGGTGGGCTAGGTAGCTCCATCACAACTCGGCAACGGCTTGTCTGAAACAGAAAAATCAAAGTCCATTAGATTCATTATGACACCAGCTACAAAATGACCCTCGGATATAAAGTTTTATCGAAAAATAAAAAAATGGCAGATGAAAAACGAAAAAAGTAAAAAAAAAACGCGTTTTTTCGCAGTTTTTCGCAAAAAAAAGAGTAAAAATCAAAATGTTTAAACCATCGAGGGTCATCTTGTTGCGAACCATGTTTACAATATGTGGTTCAAATTTCAAGAGAATCGGTTTATTAGTTTTAGAGATACGATGGAGCTAGATTTTGAAAACGTTGTTTCGAGAAAAAACGCGTTTGAAGTTTACACTATGAAAAACTCTTACCTAAACTCAATCGGCAATTCCTGCACCGTACAAAATCCCTTCTGATTGCTCATTATCGATTTCTTCAAGTCTTGCTTGCTTTCGATTTTTTTTTAATTTTCAAAGTGGACTGGCCCCTTAAAATTCGAAATTTTAAGCCGTCGGAGCATTCGAAGTTCGGAATTCCAAGCCGACCCCAGACGAGCTCTCGCGAAGGAGGAGAAACGAACGTAAAACGTTGTCTTTCTTTCAGAAAACAAAGCGGTAGGAATAATGAAGCCGGGCCATTGCTTCACGATCGAGCCGATGATATCGCAGGGTACGTGGCGGGACGAGACGTGGCCCGACGACTGGACAGCGGTAACCGCCGACGGCCAGTGGTCCGCCCAATTCGAGCAAACGCTGCTCGTGACCGAGAACGGCTGCGACATTCTCACGAAACGTCGCACCAACGACGGCAAACCTTGGTTCATGGATCGTACGTAATAACGATCAAAACCAGCAGCAAACAAGAAGAAGAAGAAGAGGAATAAAAAAAAGAGACACGCGAAAAAGACGGCTCGAAAAGTGCTCGAAATTACCAAGTCCAATACACAAATTTAATCGAGCAAATATCGCCGCTCAAGATTCGCGATCTCGAAATATCTCGTACTCTTTTGAGCCTGAATATTAGTCGCTACGTTTTATCGCTTCGCGGTCAACTCGAATTACTGATAAGGATGATGGGGAAGGGTGACGAACAAAGGATGTGGAATTATTCGAGAAATTCAGCGACGACGTTTCGAAAGATCGTACGTGCCTTGTAAAATAATCTCTTCAATTTCGAACCTCAATTCGCCGATACGAGACGTGCATTTCGTGTATATAAGACACTCGCGGACTTCCACACACATATATGCAGGACTGTACAAAATAAAGTACGCGAAGCAATGGATTCGCCGACGAGAACGCAGGCGAATGATTCTTCGTCGTTTTTCGCGCTCTATCGCACGAGCTATTTTTTTCGCCCAGTGTCAACTACGCGAATTCTCTAGCAAGCAAACTCTGCGTTATTTGACTCGTGCCGAGCGAGCTCAGACAGATAATAATGGCAAAAATGACCAATCGGGAATTACAACTCATTATTAACAATCGATTATCAGACTTTCATTGTTGATTTTCATCATCGGCAATCTCATACGAATTATTGTTTTGGGGAGATCCCATCACGAAAACTACGCCATTTTCCGCGCTCTCAGACGAGCAATTTTTTCGCCCACAGCGAATTCTCTGGTAAACAAACTTTGCATTTTTTTACTCGTATCCAGCGAGTTCGATACGAAAATGAGGGCAAAAATTGCCAATCGGTAATGGGATATTTGACTTGTACGGAAATCATCCTAAGGAAGCTTGAATTGGAAGGTCCAAAAAGCGCTTTTTCGGGATTTTTTTTCGAAGGGAAAAAATACAAGCGAGCCCAGTAAACATTGAGGTAGCTTTTCATGTATATTTGAAATGTGCAAACAAAAAATTTCAACATGAAACAATAAATGACTGCAGATTTATGAGCCTTTTCAATCAGCCGAAAGATGCAGCTCGTAATTCTTGACGGAAACAAAAAAACCAATAAAATGTACAATTGTCATATATTTTTCTTTTGGACTAACTAAGAAAAAGCTGAAGAAAATCGTGAAATTGTAACTCTTCTCAGGTTTGAAAAAAAATGTGTTAAAAAAAACACGTAAATTTATTTGAAAATACTTCAACGATTTTTTAAATTCACTAAGAAGAGATTTTCATACTGAATAAAATAAACTTTGGTTTGATTCAATATGCTGTTTAAAAAATCGTGAAAGTGAAAACTGGAGACAATGCGCTTCAAAGTTTTCAATAGGAGGAAACATCAATATCGAATATCAATCGCTTCTCTGCCTTTGGCCTTGTATCTTCGAAAATATTCACAATTGGGCTCTGTAACTTTGTAAATATATGCTTGGATAGTTTATCTATCGATTTAAGCAATAGAAACGATTTTTCGGACCTTCCAATTCAGGCTCCGGCCCTAAATGGTTAATTGTTTTAAATTATGCTCACAACATTGTTTTATACTCGTCGATGTCAGAATTTACGATATAAATCGGCAATTCGATTTCAATATTTAACCAGACCGCGAAAACTCTCCCGTTGTCAGATATGTCCGGCAGGTGACGCCTGTGACGTCACACAGTAAAGAAGGCAAAGGACCTACATCGGCGCTGACTTGTCGCACGCCAAACCTTTTTCGCCATTTTTATTTAAAAGTTGATAATATAGTAATTATCACTACAAATGACTATGAACAGAAAAAGCACGGAAATGCACTGAAATAAACTAGAAAATCGCTCTTTAAGGGGTTACCACTTCAGACGCTAAAAAGGCTATTTTCATGAATTTTTTGATAGGTTTATATTATAGATATTGATATAAAAGTTGTCACACTTAATAAATACACTTTCGAAATACATTTTTTTAAATTATTTATTTATTCAAGGCAGTAGTCTGGTCTAGAGCGAGATTTTTGGCGTCATTTTTGGGTTGGAATAACTGTTATACCGTGGAAGTTGTCTTGATGAAATTTTACACATGTATTTATTGTTCCTTTGAGAATGTATCTACATAAAAAAAAAATATTTCGAATATTTTCATGTAGTTTTTTTGTTTTTTTACCACATGGTCCGCCGAAAACCGCCTCAATCGGCGCCCACTCTGGGTGATGTATGCATCTGAAAAAAAAAATATATATGAGGCGTTCCATACCATTTCGAACGGTCAAAAAGTTGTCCACTCTCAAAAAAATTGAAATTTTGTGTCAAATTATTTAATTATATGAAAAAAAAACAGTGTAAATTTTGTCAAAATTTTTGGATCGCATTTTCTCGAGTTTTTAAAAATTTCAAAATTTTCAAAATACCGTTATATCTCGTCAGCATTTGATTTAACAGAAAAATGTTTAAGACAAAAAAATTGCAATTTTACATGAACTTTGGGAAAAATTTTGTTTTGAATTTTTCGAGTTTTAAAAAACGCCCATTTTCACCAAAATTGTACAAAAATATATTTTTTTTCGGTCGGTATGTCACTTTTGATTTTTCTCAAAAAATACCAGAAAATACTCTGAAGTGTGTACAGTAACACCTATTTTTTTCAGAGTGGGTCGATTCGTTGTTCCAAAGCTGTGCTTTGTTTTATTATTATGAGATATTTTTGTAACTCTTTGTAAAAATTAGTTTGTAACAAGGCACTCGAGAAACCACCAAGAAAATTCAAAGTAAGCATATGACTTCTCTGCTTGGCTCACACCGTGCAACGTAGTGTAAAAAAATCGAAACACACTGAGAACTCCGATAGTATTTTGGCATGGAGGGGGAATCTTGACAAACCGAAGGATGTAGAAGGCATTTGACGGCTCACATTACTTTGTATGACAATGTTTATATTGGGCGGTCAACGATACTTTGTATCACATTTTCCATATTGCACGACGACGTTACTTTGTATCACAATTTTCATGTTGGACGACGAACGTTACTTTGTATGGCAAGGTTAACTTTGTATACCTTACCGATAATTTATGATTAAGCTCAAAAAAAATTATTACTGTTATGGATGTTTATTACCTGAAAAATGTGAGAAAAATTTGGGAGAGAATAGTTTTTAATAATAATTGATTTGTCTAAAAAAAAATATCTCATAATAATAAAACAAAGCACAGCTTTGGAACAACGAACTGAGCCACTCTGAGAAAAATCGGTGTTACACTTCAGAGTATTTTCTGGAATTTTTTGAGAAAAATCAAAAGTGACATACCGACCGAAAAAAAATATTTTTGTACAATTTTGGTGAAAATGGGCATTTTTTAAACTCGAAAAATTCAAAACAAAATTTTTTCACAAAGTTTATGTAAAATTGCAACTTTTTTGTCTTAAACATTTTTCTGTTAAATCAAATGCTCACGAGATATAACGGTATTCCGAAAATTTTGAAATTTTGAAAAACTCGAAAAAATGCGATCGAAAAATTTTGAAAAAATTTACACTGTTTTTTTTATATAATTAAATAATTTGACAAAATTTCAATTTTTTTGAGAGTGGACAACTTTTTGACCGTTCGAAATGGTATGGAACGCCTCTATGAATATGAATTTTCTCGAAAAATATTGCTCGGACGAAATATTGTGTGGAACAAAACTTCTAGGGACTGAAGGGGGACGTTTGAAAAAAAAAATTTTCAGGTGTCAAAATTCACAATGGCGGCGTTACAAAGGCTGACATGTTTTTTTCAAACGGAAACATAACTTTTTTTATTGCCAAAAAATTTGTCAGCTGAAAACTAAAAACTTTTGTTGAAAAAATGTTTTGATAAAGTTCATAGTTTTCAAGTGAGAACATCATTTTCAATTATTTCAGATGTATCCAGGATTTGTGTGTGTGTGTGTGTGTGTGTGTGTGTGTGTGTGTGTGTGTGTGTGTGTGTGTGTGTGTGTGTGTGTGTGTGTGTGTGTGTGTTTTTCTACCCATCGTGATCAAAGTTCGTCAAGGATTTAAAGAAACACGTGTTTGGGCCTGAAAATGGCACAAACGCTATTAAAATGGAAAAGAACTATTTTTCATCGATTTTCCTCCAAAATTTTCTCATAAAATATCGTCCAAATTTGAAAACAAAAAAACAAAAAAAAACAAAATTTTCAACAGTGTTCCACACGCACGCACATGCACACACACACACACACACACACACAAACAAATCCTGGATACATCTGAAATAATTGAAAATGATGTTCTCACTTGAAAACTATGAACTTTATCAAAAAATGTCTTCAACAAAAGTTTTTAGTTTTCAGCTGACAAATTTTTTGGCAATAAAAAAAGTCATGTTTCCGTTTGAAAAAAAACATGTCAGCCTTTGTAACGCCGGCATTTTGAATTTTGGCTCTTCAAATAAATTTTTTTCACACGTCCCCCTTCAATCCCTAGAAGTTTTGTTCCACACAATAGTTCGTCCGAGCAATATTTTTCGAGAAAATTCAGGTGTAAGATTAAAATGGGACACCCTGTATATCCTCAATCTGTACGAGTATTTTGAGCACTGGTAGCAGAATTAGTACTTAAAAATTTTTTGTTACATAATGGCGACCTGTTAAACTTTGATTAGTTGAACTATAGCTATAGTTGTAAAGAATATGTGGTTAACATTTCATAGCGATCGGTTTAGTAGTTTCGAAGATTTTATCAACAAGCCGTCGAAAAACGTTGTTTCGAGAAAAACGCGTTTAAAGTTTGTTTGGGTTACATAAATACATTAAAAAACTATCTTGATGTATTTCGAAAGTGTATTTATTAAGTGTAACAACTTTTATATCAGTATCCATAACATAAACATATCAAAAAAATTCACGAAAACAGCATTTTTATCGTCTAAAGTGAGAAGACCCCTTAAATGTCACAGGACTCGTAATGGCAATCTGTTTACTGGCATGTGACGTCACTAGGGATCCAAGCAATCCTGGAGCGTTTTTGTTCAGTGACCAAACGTTCAAACTTATCTAATCAAACAATTGAAATAAACGAAAATAATGCATATTTTTTTTCGATAAAATGATAGAAAATGCTTTCTAAACACTATATTCTTTTAGGATTACGAGAGAATACACCATATTTTTAATATAGTCAAATATCCTATTATAACGATAAATTAACAATCAATTAACGGATTTTCGTTATTAAAAGTACATAAATCGTTACTTTTTGACGCGATCTTATCACGAAAAATTCTTCCTCATTTTCCACGCTCTCTTAGACGCAATTTTTTTCGCCCAAAGTGTCAACTACATGAATAGGGATGTTGCCTATTTTTGGGAAAGTTAAAAATCGTTCACATACACATAAAATGGCACAAAATGTTTTATTTCATGTATTTATGTGCGAGTTCTTAAAAAATCGCGTTTTGATTCGTCCGTTTACAAATACGCGCCAAGACTCCCAGATTTGTCATTTGGCGCGTGACGTCATACTCTGCAAAATACGGGTTGCTACACAGACAACAAAAATTTCAGAATTAATATGTTCAAGGATGAATTCTAAATTCTACTCATCACCGTATGACTGTCTTGAAGACCTGCAATTAAATAAAACAAGTTGCAAAACGAAACATAACCTCGAAAATTTGTTCAAATTATTACATAGTTTGTAATATTATTGATGCTATATACATTATTTGTTGCACAAATTACAATTCTTCAGGGTATACTTACATGGAAGTCTTCACGTTTCGGAATTCTGCAGAGCAGAAGTCGTTTTTCGTGATGAAATTGGCCACCATTATGCAGTCAACCTAGGCAAATTCGAACGATTTGCCTTCACGAATCGTCTCTATTATTACAGTTCGAGTAAAATTCAAAATCAATCTAGACATCTCACAAATTGCATTTTAAGACAAAGTGAACAGTAACAGCCTAGTATAAGCAGTGTGCTTAGAGCGTCGACTCCTTCGTGTGTTGCAAAGTGTGACGTGCGCTCTGATTGGTGTTCTTTGTCACGTGACTTATGTATATTTTTTTACAATTTATTTATCCAAATTTATCTACAATTTTCACGTAAATAAAATAAAATAGGCACTTCCGAGCGTTGCTTTAATTATGAGCTATCACCTCATAACAATATTTTTGGAATTCTTGGTTACTGGAAACATCCCTATTCTCTGGCAAACAAACTTTGCGTTTTTTCACTCGTGTCCAGCGAGTTTGATACGAAAACAACGGGCAAAAAATAACCAATCGGTAATTATAACGCAACATTAACAATCAGACTTTCGTTATTAACTTTCGTTGTTGACTTACGATTAAAACAAAACTCAATATATATAATCAGACTTTCGTTATTTCGTTATTAACTCAATATAAACAATCGGAAAAAAATGTACTCACACCGGATAACGTGCCTCTCGGAACCGTTCAACTTTGTTCTGAAACATATTTTGTTCTGAAATATTTTCCAACCTATCGGACTTAGGAGAAAACTTTTACTACAAAAGGGGTGGGGGTCAAAATGTCGAACGACAAAGATTTCGAAACGATAGCATTATGAATTGAAAATAACGAAGGTTAAATTATTCGAAATGTTATCCCTTGACCGATGACGAAATCGAATAACTATCACACCAAAGGATTATTTATTCGAGAGCTCATTCAGTCGAGAACATATATTCGAATATCTAAGTGGCGAACATGGCGTGGCTGCCTGACCCGACCACGGTCTTACAAACTGGTCGGACAACGGCGGTAGTGGGGGTAGGCACCCTTAGCCGTTCTGTTTTTTATTCCGATTTCTGCCGCTTGGTGCGTGACGGCAAGGGGAAGTAGTGGTGCGACGAAGAGAGAAATACCTCTTCTGTCCTTTTCCCTCCTGAACGCAACGCATGCGCCGTTTGCCCTAACTTAATTTACCCTACTGTCGTGTAAACTGCATAATATACGAAACCAATTAAAAAAATGTGTTGATTAAAAAAAAGATGACTACTTTCATCTGAAAAAAAACTGAAAACTTTTTGAATACATTAATTCATACCAGCACATATTACGACCGTTTACATCCGTTTTTCTCCAATGCCTCACAATACATCGTTCTTCGAAATGTTTTTCGCACACGTACTGAGACTCAGTCCCGGAATAGCATCGAGCCATTTTTTGTATCGTTTGACGTTTCTGGACACGCGAAACACGGAGCATTTCTGCTTACAATTTTTGTATCCCCTTTTACAATTGCGAACCGCGCAACCCTTAGCCATTTCGCATTTTTTTCGCAAACACTACCAAAAAAATTCACACTTATGCGTAAAAACACGATAAAAAATGTATCACGGTAAATCGCGTGGAACCTTCTGGAATATGGTCGCAAATAAAGGTTATTTCGAGAATTGCGCCACAAAAACATACGTAAACACCGCGGGGCAATTCGCCGGTAAGAGGTGAGGGGGAAACTACTTCCCCTTGCAAGTAGCGACGCGTAGCGGCGCCTAGTGAATCGAAAAGTGAAGCCGATGAGCGTGCCTACCCCCACCACGAAAATTTAGCTTCGTTGCAAGACCTGCATGTAAGACCGTGGACCCGACTGACCACTAACGCCATCTGCCGTCTTCATTCTGAAGCACAAGTAGTATTGCTCGATCCCAAGTTTTCGCTATCCGAAACGTTCGCCATTTTGGCCCATCGCTATTTTAACTGATCGACTTTTTGGTCCTTCGCTTTAATGAATTCGAAATTGTAAACTGTCGAATATTTACAATTCAACGATTTGACGTCTCGAATTGTTTGGTGTATATCACGGTCTTATAAACAGGTCTGGGCACAGAGGCTAAAATCTTGTGACACTAAGTGAGGCCAATTGAGTTCTAAATTCCGCCACGTCGCTAGCGTCGGAGTGGCCGATTTGCTGATACATACTAGTGTTGTTGTGTTTGCTAGTATATTGTGTATAACCTCGTCGCCACTTTACCACACCGTACACCGACGGCCAATAGAAGTGGAATAGTTTATTTTATTTGAAGTGTCTTTTATTGAAGTGAACCGATAATTCAAGTGAATTGATAATTGAAGTCAAAATTTTACAATGCCTGAAAGATCCTATATTGTGTGAAAAATGGGTGACGGCAGTATCGCCACTCATAAATGAATTAAAAACAACGCACAAAATATGCGAGAAGCATTTTATTTCATCCAACATTGTGCGCCACTTCATCCATAAAGACGGAGATGGACAAATTATCGCACAAGTAAGTTTCTATGATAAATGCTACATGTAATTATGTAAAGGATATATTCTTATTACAACCATGAAGACAGTACGCATGCGCTAGTATATCGCTCTCTGTCCCGCAATCGGCCGCTCCGATACTAGCGCTCCAAGTAGTGTGGCCCGTTTCGGAACTTAAATGGCCTCACTTTTTGTCACACGACGGCCTATGCAAAGTATATGGGAGTGCCCAGACCTGTTTATAAGACCCGTGGTGTATATATACAGGCCAATTGATATTATAGCTCATTATTTTGTTAAATCTGATATTTGTTTTCGCTATAAATCAACTTCGAGATTTTTGTATTCACAATTTCGATTAACTATAAGGAGTACAACTTTGCAGTGACCGTTTTTTTCAAAAGTTTAAGGCTTTATTATAAAAAAGTGGCTACATATTTTTTAATCAAAGTACTGCCCGTCGCTAGCTACGACCTCGGCCCATCTTTCAGGTAGCATTCGAATCCCGCGTCGATAAAAGTCTTGGTCCTTGGAGGCAATCCGGGAATCGACCCAATTTTTGACTTCTTCGTAAGTACCGAAGTGCTGGTCAGCCAAATCGTGTGCCATTGACCGGAACAAGTGATAGTCGGAAGGGGCAATGTCTGGAGAGTACGGCGGGTGGGATAAAACCTCCCATTTCAGCGTTTTCAAGTACTTTTTCACGACATTTGCAACATGGGGTCGGGCATTGTCATGCTGCAGTATCACCTTGTCATGTCTTTCGTTGAATTGTGGCCGTTTCTCTTTGAGTGCCTTACTCAAGCGCATCAACTGACGTCGGTAGAGTTCCCCTGTGATGGTTTCGGATGGTTTGAGCAGCTCGTAGTACACAACGCCCAGCTGTCAGCCCGTCTTCAAAAACTTTCTGCCTTCCGCCACCATGCTTGTTCTCGACCTCAAAATCTCCACTTTTGAAGCGTTGAAACCACCGCCGACACGTTTTCTCACTAATAGAATCCTCCCCGTAAGCATCTACAAGCAAACGGTTGGCCTCAGCCGCAGATTTCTTGATGTTGAAGAAGTAAATCATAACCTCCCGCAAATGCTGAGAATTCGGTTCGTAGGTTGCCATGTTTGAGTGCCTATAACTTTATAATGCATACACGTATCCGTTAGCTTTTTTAAATTGTTTACATTGGCAGAGCCTCTAGTTTAAAATACCACTTTTTTTATTGAGCTAGGGCCACTACTTCGGCCGCAGTGGCTCTCTAAGTAAAACGGTCACTGCAAAGTTGTACTCCTAATATTTTACAGACTATCGTAAGATTGATTTATCTATATTGGAACGCTCGTCATTACTGAATTCGAAATTTCGGTCCTTCTGAATATTGATCGTTCGAATTTCCGATCCCCACCCCTACAAAAGTTGCATAGTTCGAAGTGGCTCATCGAGTAGTCGCTGCGAGGTTCGTCCACGTGAAGGCGCTTTCGAGCTCCCTACATTTTTTTTAATGGGACTACTTTTTTTCTTCAGAATTTTATCAAGAAACTGAATATGAGTTCACACACAAAATTTCAAGATTATCCATATGCTAAATTGGTCCTTAATATTGTTCTTTAAGGGGCTACACCAGTGCGAACGCTGAAAATTTGGGGGATTTTCAGGAATTTTTTGCAAAAAAAGTACTCAATTACATGTTTCGGAAAATTAAGAAAGAATTTTGCTATATTTGATCTATGATACATAATTTTTTCATAGAAAAATATTGATATTCAAGCGACTTATGCGCTGCCTTCGGTGGCGCCAAAAAAAAGTTCCTCCACTGCTGACATGATTCCGGCCGATTGAGTAGCTGAAACCGAAAAAGGAAAAGTGTCGTTAAACTGGAAGGTATATCCTGTACAATGACGTAGGATTTTCGAAAAATATCAAAATATAACAAAATGGCGTAGTTATGAAAAAAAGTCTGTTTTCTTGCCTATAAAATGGTCGTTTTTTCAATGCCAAATCGTCGATTTTCATCCAATCAAAAATATCCTACGTCATTGTAGAGTAAATATATTCAAGAATACTCAGTTTAAATTTCAAGTCAATCGGATAATTGCTCTTTGAGTTACAGTGTCAGCAAATTTGAAAAATCTCATTTCGAGAAAAATGCGTTTAAATATTTAACTATCGATTTTGGCAAGATAAAATTATATTGGTATAAATGATATAAATGATAATGATATTCTTGAAAGTATAAACTGTCGAAAAAGGCAACAAAACAAATCGATTTTTTAAAGTGTCACACTGGTAGGCCCTTAAGGCGGGAGACCAGTTTAGATGACGCAAAAAACGATTTTTTTTCTTCAAATTCCTTAAATTGTTAGTAAAACTATTCAAGAATATGTTCCCAAAGTAATAAGGAAAGTAAAAGTTCCCAAATAAATAATTCATTACTGCCTTGAAGTTTTTGTTTTCGGTAATATTTTTTCACACGCGTCTTTCTCGAAACTACTTTTTTTCAATTTGTGTACACTAGTTCAAAAAGTTTCCAACCTATAATTTTGTAAAGTGATATTTTCATTGTATATCAATCAATCGAGTTTTATTTGCACAACTTTGATCAGTTTTTTACAATGCAATAACTTTCCGATTACATATTCCTTCACTTATTTACTACACCCCAGATTCTCGGCCTTCATTTATTCCAAATGCTAAAACATCAATTCCTTCCATCCACTCCTCCGCTTTATTTACGGCTTTCTCTGTAACTAACTCTCTGCCTTTTTCACAGATTATCAAATGCTCCAACGTCTCATCCTGTTCTTTACATATCCTGCACATCCATCGTTTCTTCATATAATTACGCTCCATATGCACCTAAATTTGGGGTAATATTGTTTAAAGTATATTATTTATAGCGAAAAAGGTTCTCAAATAATGGCAAATACCCTTTATTTATTATATCCTTATTTATTTACCTTTATCCTCCTTCATTTATTATACCTTTATTTTACTCTATTGTTTAAACACCTCTAAAAAATGCCATTTTCAATTTGTTTGGTCAGAGTTAGGTTCATACAGAAGGAAAACATATTCTCAAAGTAATCTTCAAACCGTATGGATTTCCGATGAAAACTGTGGCCTCAAGAGTGCACACAAACAGCAAAGTCTGATGAAACAATTTAAATGATTATTTGAAAATATGTATAAAATATTTCCAGAGTTTGAATAAATTCTATTAATTCATTCCTTGTAAAGAAAATCATGAAAATCCCTAAAAAAACATACTCCTAAACTGGTTTCCCGCCTTGATCGTTCGACACACTTCCGCCACGAACCTCTTACTTCACGTGGGGTCGATCGGACCCCAGACGTTTTTCAGATCGTTGTATTTCGGTAAATATGCATTTACTTTTGTACAGACGTTTTTTTGTAGTAAATTCTTATTTATTTTTTCGGCCACTCTAGAAGCCGAAAAATAGGCTTTTTGGGGGATTTTTTTCCGAAAAACTACCAAAATAAATCGAGATTACAAAAAACTGTGTTTATCATACATATCAGTGACTGCATACAATAATTTTTTTTGAAGCGATTAATATCAAAGTGCGAAGATCGAGCCGAATAATAATTTCCCTTCTCGCATAAAGGATGTCATTTTCTGTGCTCGCTCACAACTTGCAACAGATATTGTTTTTGGTCTTCGTTTTTCGTAATCAAACCGTTGAAATCTTTCATCAAAGAAACGGCTCGCTCAGCTATGTCGTTCACAACTTGCATGTTTTCAGAAGTAATCAAGCACGTATTATAATTCTGATTAAAGTCGAAAAGTGAAGGATTGAAGTCCAAAAAACTGCACGGGAGCTCAAATCGTTCGAATAAACTTTCACATTTTCATTTTTACGTGCACTGCGACGTACCTCGATACAGCGACTACTGGAAACAGTCAAATGAATCGCGAAAAGAACTCACGGACAATCAGAGAAACAAAGATGCAGTAGCGTCAACAGCGCCGCGGTTTGTAACTCTCGAATTAGTATGACTTTGTTTTCTTACTCCAAAACAACATATTGCTCCAAAAAAACACGCATACTTGTTAGACGTTCAGTGATGAAGACACCGTGTTCTTGTTCATCGAATGGTTGATATAATTTTCACAACCGAATTACATATATTGATTCTTAATCTGCCAATACAAATTGTTTACGGTAAAAAAATATTTAAATTCAAATTGTGTATTGTACAGAAAAAATTAAATCAACACTTACATTGGATCACGCACGAACATTTTCTGCATCGAGATAAAAAAAATTTATACTCCGATAATCATGAAAAAAAAAACATGAAAAAGGCGTTTGAGCACTAACTAAAAAATTGTTTAGAACCCTCATATTTTGTAAAACTTTCTTTTTCGTAACGTGCTTCAATTTTCTGTTCAGAAGAAAAATCGATTTTTTGACCACCCTAATATATATATATATATATATATATATACACGCACGTTCCGCGCGTGAGCACCTACGGTGCCATTCTTTACTACTTCGACTTGGAGCGCAAATATCTCGGCCAATTTTTGTTGCACAACTTTTTGAAAAAAAAAAAGGTTTTCTCGAAATTACACTCGCGAAGGGAACCCTAGTAGTAGTTGTGAATCACCCTGTATATATATATATATATATATATATATATATATATATATATATAGCGGGATCAAATCCACTTTCGGACACGTGAATATTTTTTCTCAAATTATAATTTTTTTGATAAAAAAAATTAACACGTCGACCCGCTTTGCAAATCGATAATATGATATAATAATAATTTTGGTTTGTAGTTTGATGTCTGAAGAAAAAAAAATTCGCGCGCCTGGAACTATATTCCATTGTTTACTCACCGTCGAAATTTGAAGGCGAACATCGCTGCCAACTTTTGTCGCACGACATTTGAAAAAAGCGTTTTGCTCGCAACGACACAGCCTACATGCTTAGCAAGGGAATGCCGATAGCTGTCAATCACCCGGTATATACAAATATATACAGGGCTACTGGTTATCGGTCACGATCCCATGAAAGGGTTGTTGGACATGTCCGCGATCGAATAACCCAGTAATGCTTTATGCTAAAGTAAACCATTTTCGAGATATTATTTTTGTAAAGTGAGGGGTAGGCAACATTAAAAATCAATTTAAAAAACTGTTGTACGGAATCTAACGTTTTGATTATTTTTAGTTTGCGGACACAGAATTATCGACAATAAAATACGAATAATTATTAGACCTGCAGAGCTTTGGACCCCTAATGTAAAAATGTTTGCAGATTATTTTTATTTTATTGTTGATAATTCTTTGCTACTGTGTTCTCAAACTACAAATAATACATAAATGTGGGTAATTATGCAGTTTGCGGACTTTTCCGAAAAACGACGGAATTTTTTTATTTGCCAGCATTGCATTTAGAAAAGCTTTTTTCATAAATGCCCCCACACCCCACGCCCAATATAGGCGTCGAAATATTAAAATATGCCCTACTTTATCACGTGTTTCCACGAACTTCAAAACCCCATAACTTGTGGAATTAATATCAGGTTGATAAAAAAGTTTTGTCGCAATAATTTCAATATATTTTATTTATTTATATATCTTATACAAAACATTTCTAATCAACAATATATTCGCCATCGGTTTCTATGACACTCGACCATCTAGTTGGCAACTCATTTATTCCCTTTGCCCAAAACTGCGGCGGCTGGAACTCAAAGAAATTTGAAATATCCCTTCTGAGATCGTCGACGTTTTCGAAAGTTTTGTTTCTCAAATATGCCTTCAAATGTCTGAACAAATGGTAGTCAGATGGCGCGATGTCGGGAGAGTATGGTGGATGAGGAACGGTCCCGAGTCGAAATTTTCAGCCTATTTTAAAGGCCTTTGATCCTATGTCAGCCTCACTTGAGTCTGTTTACTGCTAGAAGTCCTACTATGGGCCGCCACATGCTCATTCTTTGCTGCTTACCTCCTGCATAGGCTCTTATACTCCTACCTAACCTAGCTGAAGTCGTTGCAGCTCCTCTTTTGATTGCGTTTGGACCTATCGCGTATTTGACTGTTTCGACGAAACGAGGGTGGGGATGGTCGCATTCGAAACAGCGGGTCTGATAGTTTTCAGTAACCGTCATGCGTTGGACTAGGAAGCACCGCGCGTTCGCCGTAGAGGGCTACTTTTCCAATGGCCTTTTCATTATCTCCACCCAGCGAACCTTTCGCATTCGCTTCAAACTTGCCCCTGCAGCTCCAGCAACTCTCCAAAATGGAAGAAATGGATCTTGGACGAACAGTTACAATATTTTTGATAGGAATTGCCCTCACGTATGCATGTATACGCGGATCCCTATAGCAGACACGCATGCATACGTATAGGTACTAGTATACGTGTGTTGGTGTATGCTTAGGCATGTATGTGTGCGGGTATATACGTGTGTCTGCGCATGCGCGTATTCAGGCATATGTATCTCTATATGCGTAATAGAGTGTATGCGTGTGCGTGTATACGTGTGCCAATCGACGTCCTCCTTAGCGCCTGCAAGTGGTGAAAAGGGAAATTTGTTCCCGTTCTAGGCGTTAAGTAGGAGCTCATTTTATATTGAATACGAAGCTATTTTACTGCCTTTATCTCCTACCACTGTGAGGATCTGGAGGGTCAAAATAGGCTGAAAATTTCGACTCGGGGTATTCCAGTGAAACTCAGTGATTGTTTCGTGGGTTTCCTCTCCGACATATGGTCTCGCGTTGTCGTGGAGAAGGTGCACAGTCGCGCGTCTTGGCCGTTTTTTTCTTATAGCTTTTGACAATTCCTGGAGATTTTCGATGTATCGTGTAGAGGAGATCGTCTTACCTACAGGGAGAAAATTGTGAAACAGCATTCCCTTTGCGTCCCAGAAACAGCACAACAAAACCTTTTGTGAGTGACGATCAGATTTCGGTTGGTGTGACGGTTTTTCTCCGATAGGAAGCCAGTAGGCTAAATGCGTTCTGTTATCATACAAGACCCAGCTTTCATCTCCCGTCACAAGATCTTCTAAAAACTCCTTGCGATGGTGGCGAAGCAGGAGAGACTGGCAGATGGTCACGGGACAGTTCTTATTGTCGTCGGTGAGACGGTGTGGTATCCATTGAGCTAGAACCTTCCTGTATCCCAAGTTGTGTAAGTGATTGACTATTGACGGTTGGGTGCAGCCAAGTTCTCTTGCTAGCTCGTGCGTACTTGCTTCCGGTTTTTCTTTGATGCAGCGGAGTAATGCTTCATCATCGATGGTCGACGGTCGTCCGGAACGTTCCTTATCTTCAAGGCTTGTGTCTCCAGGTTTAAAACGATTGAACCAACGCTGGACTGTTCGATGAGAAACTACGTTCTCGCTGAATGCATCCTGTATATTTTTAGCAGTTGTGCTTCGGTTCGTGCCGCGCCGCCACTCGTAAAAAATGATCGCTCGAAGTTGCTCCTCCGAGATCGAAGCCATTTCTGTCTACTAGAACGCTCGCTCGCCCTTTTATACCCTGTCACGCGGAAGAGTAGAAAACATTCTAGAATATTCTCGACATAGCTCGATGTCATATTGCGTCAATACGTAAAAAGACATTTTTAAAATTTTTGCGACAAAACTTTTTTCTCAACCTGATACAAAGTGTCAGCCTCTTCCGACGGAATATCACTCAACACGATGGAATAAACAAGTTCACGGTGAAAAAAAAATTCCCGTCGTTTTTCGGAAAAGTCCTCAAACTGCACAATCACCAAAGTTTGATTCCACACAACAGTTTTTTTAAATGAATTTTTAAAGTTGCCAACCCCCGGTGCAAAAATAATATCTCGAAAATGGTTCGGTATTGCATAAAGCATTACTGGGTTACTTGATAGCGAAAAACATGTCCTACAACCCTTTCGAGGGCTCGTGACGAATAACCCGTGCCCTGTATACATATAGCGGTACATAAGTATTTACATATACATATATTTATTTATTTTGGTTTTCCGTGTGTGAGACGTAAAAAAGTGTTCTGTAAAACGACGAAACGATACAAAATTCGTTTACTCAAACAACAAACACAAATAAACACATTATTGCATCAACTATCGAATAAATAATTATTTCTAAAAGATCAACCACGGAGAAATACTCTCTCCGAGCGATACATTCGATCGATCGATCGATCAGTCAATAAATAATAATCCGTGTGGATAAAATCAGCGACGTATTTACAATGAGAATTTTTTCTTTGCCGAGGCTCGAAGGGCGCAATTATTGTCCCTTGCTCTTTGCGGTGAGACGCGTCCCGAATTCGGTATTCGGATTGTCCTCGTAAGTCGTTCTGGTACTCGAGGACACGGTGGTGCGAACGTTCTTCGGGTCGGCGTTGTCCGAACTCTCGTAGTCGTAATCCTCGCTCGTGTTTTCCAGACTCGTCAGAGTCCGTTGACTGTTACGCTCGGTGTACTCCTCCTCCGAATCCGGTACCATTATTCTCATGGGCCTCTTCTTCTTGCCCTCGACCTCTTCGTCCTCCCGGCTCTCTTGATCGGGCTCTTGCAAATGAGCCAGCCTCTTCTGCTCGTAACGATCGTTCAGCTCCTGTTGGACATTTGGACTAGTCAGGGGCGAAGTATGAACGGTTGGAGAACGAACACTACTGGTGAGAATTGACGATAATGGAGATTTTATCGTTTCTATGGAACCACACTTTGGGCTGGTTGCTTCTTTCCATTTTTATTGGTGCCTACGATTTTTCGTGGTTTTTTGATCCCGTTTTTACGAATTTTCTGGTACTTGAACGTTTGGAAACTTTGGAGACTTTAATGACATGTGCAGGCATGAAAAGGAGGCATTTGTGTCCTTTGGCATTCGTTGATGGAGGGTTTGATCCCCCTTAAGGTTCTGGTTATGGAAAATGGGCCCTGTAACTCGGTGAGAAAGAGTTGCCGAGTTGCAGGCTTGAGGAGATTTAACAATTTGGCTAGAAGTCATTCTCCTACGAGTGATGTTCAAACGTGGATATTTGTGCAGCCTATGCTGAAGAACTTGATTTCCAGTTTTGGTAAAAGCGTCCTGAGACTCGGTGAGAAAGAATGGTTGGGTTGCAGACTTGAAGAGATTGAATAATTTAGCAGTCATTCTCTTACAAGTGATGTTCAAACGTGGATATTTCTGCAGCCTGTGCTAAAAACTAGAACTTCTGATGTCGAAAATGGATCCTGGAACTCGGTGAGAATCAATTGTTGGGTTGCAGGCTCGAGGACATTGGGTAGTTATGCAAAATGTCATTTTTCTACAAGTGATGTTCAAACGTGGATATTTATGCAGCCTGGGCTGAAGAACTTGACTTCCAGTTTTGGTAAAAGCGTCCTGAGCTTCGGCGAGAAATAATTGTCGAGTTGCAGACTTGAGGAGATTGAATAATTTAGCAAAGTCTACATTTAGCAGTACTACAAGTGATGTTCAAACGTGGATATTTATGCAGCCTCTGCTGAAGAACTAGACTTCTAGATGTCGAAAATGGATCCTGGAACGCGGTGAGAAACAATTGTCGAGTTGCAGGCTCAAGGATATTGGGTAGTTATGCAAAAAGTAATTTTTCTACAAGTGATGTTCAAACGTGGATTTTTATGCAGCCTGTGCTGAAGAACTTGACCTCCAGTTTTGGTAAAAGAGTCCTGAGGCTCAGTGAGAAAGAATTGTCGGGTTGCAGACTTGAGAAGATTGAATAATTTCGCAAAGTCATTCTCCTACAAGTGATGTTTAAACGAGGATATTTGTGCAGCCTGTGCTGAAGAACTTGGCCTCCAGTTTTGGTAAAAGCGTCCTGAAACTCGATGAGGAATAAGTGTCTGGTTGCAAGCTTTGAGGACATTGGGTAGTTTTGCAAAAAGTCATTCCGCTGCAAAATACCTTCAAACGTGGATATTTGCGCAGCCTGTGCTCAAGAATATGACTTTCACTTTTGCAAAATGGGTCCTGAAACTGGGCGAAGAGAATTGTAGGTTTGCAAGTTTGAGGAGACTGTTTAGTTTTGCATAGTCATTTTTCTACAAGTGATGTTCAAACGTGGATGCAGCCTCTGCTGGAGAACTTGCCCTCCAGTTTTGGAAACAGCGTCCTGAAAGTCGACGAGGAAGAATTGTCGGGTTGCGGGCTTGAGAAGATTAGATAATTGACCACAGAATCATTCTGCCAGAAGTGAAATTCAAAAGTAAACATTCGCAGCCACTGCCGAAGACTGGGAGAGGAATGCACAAACATAGACGCGTAGGAAGCTCGAAGCATGTACAATGCAGCGAAACGATCATGATTCCAATCGCCGCGAAGAAGATTCGATTACCTGCTGTTGACGAATCTGCTGTCGTTGCCGGAAGTGTTGTCTGTCGTAGATCTGTTGTTCGTACTGCTTTTGTTGTTCCTCGTAGCGTTGTTGCTGTTGATCGTACTGTTCCTGTTCGTCATTGAAGCGTTGCTGGTCCTGTTGTTGTTGCTCGTACTTTTTCGCTTCCTCGTTGTATCGTTGCTGTTGGGACTCGTAGGGTACGTCATCTTCCTGGGGCTCGTTGACCTCGTAATCTCCACCCTTGTGATTGGATGGTATGGGCTGATCGTTCTGAGCCTCCTGATCATCCTCGAAGTTCTGTTGCTGCTGCTCCTGATGCTTCCGGAGCCGTTCGATCAAGTGACTATTGACGTTTCCGGCGGCAGCAAGGGCGGCCAATTTTTCGGCGGCTTCCTTGTTCGGCAGTGTGGTGAAGAATTGGCTGGACACGCTGGCCTCGTTGTTCACCTTGCTGAAATAGGTGTTCTGTCCTCTTTGATTGCCGGACTCCTCGTACTCGATGTGATTCTCGGCTTGGTCACTCGGCTCGGGATTCCTGTAGCTGATTCCCTTTTGCAGGCTGCTTCCGTAGTCATTGGGGATAGGTACGCTGCCGGCTACTTCGGGCTCCAGGTTGTAGTCGGCGGTGACTCTGCCTGATCCATAATCCTGATCGATCAAGATCTGTTGCTGTTGCTGCTGCAGTTGGTGTTGCTGGAACTGTTGTTGCTGTTGTTGCTGCTGTTGCTGCTGTCGCTTGTTGGCTTGCTCGTCGTAGTTGAACGAGTGCATTTGGGGCTGTGAGAAGCTCGTGACACCGCCGGTAGGCTGAAACAGCTGACCCAACTGTTGCTGGAGGATTTGATGCTGCAATTGGGGCTGTTGTCCGCTCGCATACTGCTCCGTCGCCTGTTGCTGTGGAAAGCTGTTGAGCAGGTCGTACAGTTGCGTGGCGGACAATGGTGGTCCAGCCGGGGCTGGATGACCAACGTGAAGATCGGGAATTAGCTGGCCCAATGAAGAAGGCGCCTGAGCCGCGCTACCCGGAAATCCAACGTGCAGCGAACTGTGCAGATTCGTTTGCATGGGCGGGTTCGCATTGGGGAACTGCACGTTACCACCTATCAGACCTGCTTTCAAGGGATTTATTAAACCCCCGTGATTCACGTACAACTCGTTCGTCTGAACGTCAAGATTGGGCGATGTCGAGAGCCTCGTCGCGTCGAAATCCGAGGTGAAGAAGGTCGGCTGCACAGTGTGATAGTCCCTCGTACCTATCTCGTTCGTTTCAGTTACCTCGTATTGATTCTGCGTGGGCGACGGACTCGTCGTGGTCCTCTGGGGCGCCGGACTCGTCACGAGGGTCCCGAAACCGTAGTTCGTACCCAGGGTGCCTGGAATATTATGTGGTTTAGAGAACTTCCCGATATGTTCAAGACTGGAGTCTGGGGACTGGAAGTTGGAGCCAGGAGGCTGGAGCCTATAATAGCCTGTAGTTTGAAGATTGGCGTCTGAAGATTGGATTCTGCAGACTAGCGTCTGGACACTTGTGTCTAAAGGCTGGATATTGAAGTATGAAGACTCGAGATTGGATTCAGGTGACTAGAGTCTGGGGACTTGTGTCTGTAGACTGGAAATTGGAGTCTGGAGGTTGGAGATTGGATTGTAGAAACTAGAGCCTGGAGATTATATTGTAGAAACTAGAATCTGAAGATTACATTAAAGCCTGTAGTCTCGAGATTTAATTCTACAACCGGGAGTGTGAAGATTAGATTCTGGAGAGCAGAGTCTGGACACTTGTCTCTGAAGACTGGGGACTTGTGCTTGAAGACTGAAGATTGGTCCTGAAAACTAGAATCAGGAGATTGAATTCTGAAGAATAGAGTCTGGAGATTCCATTCTGGAAACTTGAATCTGGTGACTAGGGTTTGGAGATTCCATTCTGCAAACTAAAGTCTGGAGACTTTAGTTTGCAGAATGAAGCCTGAGGTTTGGATTCTGGAGACCAGAGTGTGGAATTGGATTTTGGACACTAGAGTCTGGAGATTGGATTCTGGACACTAGAGAGTGGACCCTGAAAACCGTTGTCTGCAGACTCGAGACTGGAAACTGGAATCCAAGGGATAGAATCTGGAAACTGGGATTCGGAGACCACGCCGCTTGTTCGTCGAACAAAATGATGTAAACGAAGAAACGTGTTCTTCTAGAGCCTTAGATTATAAAAAATCGTATCAATAATTCAATACGAAAAACAGCCTTTTGCCGATTCATTTGTTCCTTTATCTCTCACCTGGATGATTGACGTTGTACTGTCCATCGTTGGTGTACTGATGGCGCAACGGTTGATCCTCGTGGCTATTTCCCGAGGGATTGCTCTCAACCAAATTGTAGGGCTTATCAGCCAGGCTAAGATTCGGTGCTGGAATCGTGTGAATCGCTCCTTTATCATCGTCCATTCCACCCCTGTGTGTCGGCGGCATAACTGCTTGTTCCGGTCGGTATTCGGGACTGTACTCGGGCACTTTATTCATCGAGTGAAATTCTTTGACCGGTGGACGCTGAGGTAGAACAGCGTGGGTGTTTATCACACCGAGGACGGGAATTTGATTCTTCCAGGCTGTCGGCACCACGTTGTAAACTGGAGGACGACGTATCCTTGTAACCAAACAACAAACGGGGTCAAGTGCGTATTGGACACGAGTGGTAAAGTCTTCTACAGCTTTTTCGTTACAAACATCATTATTGCATCTTATGGAATCTTCATTACTTTCGAAGTTTGCTAACGAGTCTGCCGTTTATCGAATGATCATATTTTTGGTATTTTGGGGTATTTTGAAAAGGCCGAAAATTATGTATATTCGTCACGGACAGTAAGAAAAAAGGCGGCTAGGACCTTAATTATTTCGCAATGACCGCCAATCATCGAAAAAAAAGACGAGCACGGAAATTACCAGCCTCTCTAGTAGCTTCTCCAAAGAGGACCCTTACGTCCTTTACAAATAAAAATGTCCAATCCTTTGTGAAAATCCGTACCGATAATTGGGCGGTTTGTAGAGCGGTCTTTTGTGGCCGTGATTGCCACCCACGTGGATCGTATTGCCCATCGACATTCTGTGACCTATCGGCCACGATTTCTTGTAGATTTGGTTGCCCGGTTGTTGGGACGGTGGCGACAGCGGTCTTCTCATTTTGTATCTCGCTTCCGAGAGACAGATGCACGCTGCCAATAACAGGCACGCCATCCGACTGACCCCCTTTTTCGAGGATCGAAAAAATTCGTCTTTTTACAAGCTGGCACAACATTTATACTTTCTCGATCATATTTCTGTTCCCCGAATATCTTACACGTTTTTGGACTTAGATTAATTTTTTCACACTGGAAATTGAGCGCCATGCAATTAGCAGTTTCAAAAGAAATTACGCATTTGCAACTGGAAGCGGATGAGGAGCAAAACAAAAAGAAAAAACTCGTCCCAAGGTAAGCGACTCGTGCTTCACTCGTTCAAAGAGAGCTACCGTGTTTAGAACGCCCGATACGTGCGTGTGTGAATGAGAAGAGAGACGCTCTCGCGAGAGACTTAAAGGGGTCGACGACGGGACCGGAAGTGAGGTCCGGCTTGCCTGGCTTCTCTCTTACGGTATCTCGCGTTCGCACGTACGTTTGCTGGGTATATACATATATGTGTGTGTGTGTGTGTATATGTATATATATATATATATATATATATATATATATATATATATATGAGGTATTCCACGTGAATCCGGTGGACTTTTTCCCTGACCCCGCAAATTCGATTTATTTTTAAAAATCTGATTCCATTGGCTCTCAAAGACACCCTGCATTTTCTTACATTTTTCGAAACTACCCTTAGTATAAAAAATTGTTTTCGCCGAAAAAAAACGCCCCGATTAAAAAATCTGAAAAAATTCCCAAAAATGCGTGATTACATGTAAAAAAATCCAAGCTATCACCCGCAGTGGAAGTATGATTTTATCTGTGATTTCTGAGCGATTAACGTTAAAAAAAGCCGAAACATTCAAGAACCACTTACTTCGGGCGGATACTTAAATATTTTGATACCTACAATGAATTTTTTGACCATTTTTGAATAAACATTTGATTATTCAAAAATGTTTTAAAAAATTAATGAATTTTTCGGATTTTTTAAAACGTTAATCGCTCAGAAAGCACAGAAAAAATCATACTTCTACTGCGGGTTATAGCTTGAACATTTTTACATATATTCGCGCATTTTTGGGAATCATTTCAGATTTTTAAATCGGGGCGTTTTTTTCGGAGAAGTTTTTCTTTGACTAAGGGTTCTTTCAAAAAATGTAAAAAAAATTCAGGGTGTCTTTTAGAGTAAATGGAATCAAATTTTAAAAAATAAATCGAATTGGCGGGGCTCAGGGAAAAAGTCCACCGGATTCACGTGGAATACCTCATATATATGTTGTTCTCTTGACGCAGCGTCAAGCATATATAGCTTTATATATATATATATGTGTGTGTGTGTGTGTGTGTGTGTGTGTGTGTGTGTGTGTGTGTGTGTGTGTGTGTGTGTGCGCGCGCGCGCGCGTGTGCGTGCGTGTGTGTGTGTGCGTGTGTGTGTGTGTGTGTGTGTGTGTGTGTGTGTGTGTGTGTGTGTGTGTGTGTGTGTGTGTGTGTGTGTGTGTGTGTGTGTGTGTGTGTGTGTGTGTGTGTGTGTACGTCTCTATGTATACAGACGGACCACCAGTTTCGTTCTCCACTATTCTCACCAAAGACGTCCTTACGCATGCGATGCATTCAAAAGGAAGATAAGCGAAGAAAGGAAAGAAGAAAAACGTGATGTGTACGCGAGTTTTATGTATAGGGTGTCTCAGATAAGGTGTTTCGAGCTTATGTCTCAGAAAGCACGAATTATAATAAAAAATGTTTAAAAAGAAAGTTGTTTGGTTCCAAGTGGGGAAAAATATGGCAATGGCAATTTGGCCTTGAGTATAAGCGCCAAGGTCGTGTGACGGTCAAGTCGAACATTTTTTTAATGAAAGCCTCATTTTTGTTATATATTCTTGTAGCTTAGCTCGAGACCTTTTCAAAATGATTTTGTTATACTAACATGATTTTTTAAAAATAAACATAAAACATTTTTAATAAGATTATTTCTAAGATTTAAGAATTTTGTGTATAACATTTCTCGTACACTTGATAATTATTTTTGAGGTAAATTAGAATTCTTTTTATAAGATAAAACGAATACGAATGTTTTCCAAAAAATCAATATTTCCGTAATAGCCATAGCTATAGTTGTGCGTAGCCGTTTTTTTTATTCAGTACTTTTCAAGCCCTCGAAAATAAGTAAAAATTTCGCTAAAATTAGACTTTGTTTGAGTCCCCGTCATTTCGAGAAATTTCTTTTTCGATCAACTCCCAGGTATATCGAGAACTACATTTATGTAGATTATACAACTTTTTTATTTTCATTTTTCAGACCAACCATTGTGAAGTTATGGGCTCGGCCGTTGGACCACATTTTTTATTCAAAGGCTCAATTAAACCTCAATAACGTTGCTAATTTTGTATTAATTTCAAATGAAAAATTACGGGAAATAAGTTCAATGTATGCTTAATAACATACCTTTTTTCCAAATCCCAAATGAATAATGTAGTAGACAAAAAAATAGGAAACAAAATACCTTTTTTCCTCCCTCAAGGAAATAATAAAGAATTTTTTCCTCCCGGCAAACTTTATTCGCCCATTTTTCTTGCTATTTCCCCAAAGATTTCTTAACAAATCCACAAAATATTTTTAGCAAATCGATAAGGTAATCACGCCCGGAAAATACAGGGAAAAATTCACAAATTTTCAAAAGAATTACTCGATTAAAATTACGATCGAATAAGACAAGCGCGTTTGGAAGAAAAAAAATTAAATTAAATTAAAATTAAAAAAAATTCAAAAATTAAATTCAAACTAAAAAAAATTAAATTAAAAAAAATGATGAAAGGAAATGCGTTAAACAAATATATGCGTGCGAGTCGTGGACGAGCGTTGAGCATAAGCTAGGCGTGCGTTCGGCAGTCGTCAAAGTGGGACACTTCGTGTCCCACATCCGATCTGGCGACGCGGGAAAAGCGACGAGCTCGTGCAAACGCGTCGATGTTATTACACCTCGCGCCTTCCACCGTTCACGTCATCGTGAAATTCTCCTCCCATTATCGCCGCAAAAAGACAAGAATAAAACGATAAAAAAAAGCCACCACGAGAAAATTGCCGTGTTTGGGTCGAACATTAGAAATCCTCGATTGAACGCGCAAACTTTTAATCGCCCCGACGGCAACGTTATTCTTCCTATCACGATAGCAACGCGTATAATGGAAAATTATCGTCGTTCCGTTTCACCGAAGATTCGACGAGTCACGTGTTTCACGATTTCGCGAAGATTATCGCACACAATCGTGCGCTCCGAACGAGAAATCGTACAACGAGAATTTACATTTCCATGCCCCCGATTGTGTACACCGGATCTTGTGGCAGAAACTTGCAAGATTATTCCGCGTTATGATTTATCAATTTGATAAGAACTTAAGTGGTACGTAAAGTGGAAAGTTTGTTGATTTTTCATGCCACGACTCCGGTCCTGCGGTGACTTTCCAAACCATGCACCAGTTTTGTTAATTTATTATCAATTATTATTAATGAGTCCCGTCTTTGTGGGTCCATCATTATTATTTTTTTTTCGTTGTTGTTTTCGTTATTTTTTCGTATCCCATTTCGTATTTACAAGTACCCAAACAAACCCAAACAAACCCAAACAAACTTGTAATAATAATTTATTAAAAGTTATCAGTAATATAATTGATGATATTACTAATAATAATAATGGATATGATTACTTATTATGACACATACTTATTACATAATATAACAACAAACAAAGCCAAACATACTTATAATAATAATTTATTAAAAGTTATTAGTAATATAATTTATATTACTAATAACTTTCCTAATAATGTTATCTACGCACACACACATATACACATTTATATTAGTAATAACAATAATGTATATGATTACTTATTATACCATATACTTATTACATAATATAACAACAATAATAACATATAATTTGATAATAATCGTTATTATTACTACTATATACGTTGCTAATAAACATTAGCAGTATTAGTATAATAAAACTATACAACAGGGTATCAATAACAAAGATCATAATAATAACAACAGTAATGACAGTTAGTGTTATCATTGCTATTGCTATCTTGATTATCGCTATAAGATATTATTACAATTATTTTATAGTTGTGACGTTTTGTTGTTTTATATTATCAGCATTGGTATCAGTATAATAACATACTAATACCGATCTAAAGATTTTTTATTTTTCAAGAAAATATCTCGCTACTAATTTATTGCTGCATGTAGATTTCAAATGAAGAAAATTCTTCAGAATTTTCGCAAGGTGAACTGAATGAACTCGCAAAGGCGAAAAGATCAAATTTGTTTCTTATAAAATAAATTGAGGAACTAAAGATTCTTTATTTTTCACGAACTGATTTTTACATTGGTCTATTTACTCACTGCATATAAATTATAAATTAATAAAATTTATCAATTCAAACACGAAAACGACACGGTCGTTTGTTCCTTATAAAATAAACTGACTAGCTGAACATTGTGTATTTTTCAATAACCCATTTTCGTCTCGTTCTCAATTTATCGCTACATATAAATTATACATGCACAAAAGTCACAAAAATCTTAATTCAATCACACAAATGAAACGTTCAATTTTGTTCCGTGTAAAATAAATTGATGAACTAAAGATTGTTCATTTTTCAAAAAACAGATTTTGTTTGTTTGGATTTGTATTGCTGTATATAATCTATAAATGAACAAAAGTCTTTAAAATTTTAATTCAATCACAAAAAGCGAAACAATTAATTTTGTTTCTTATAAAATAAATTGAGAAACCGAAGCTTTTTAATTTTTTTAAAACAGATTCTTATTTTCCGCAATTTATTGCTACAACTTGAGATTGTTTATTTTTCAACAACAATTTTTCATCCCGCTCAATTTATTGCTGCAAATAAAGTACAAATGAACAAATGTCCACAAATTTTTTATTCGATCCCAAATACGAAATAATCAACTTCGTTTCTTATAAAATAAATTGAGAAACAGAAGAGTGTATATTTTTCACAAATTTCTTCTCGCTCTGAATATATTGTTGCATATAAATTATGAATAAACGAAAATCATCAACATTTTTATTCAATTACAAAAACGAAACGTTGAGTTTTTATACGATCGATCGAGGCCATCGATTATTAATGCACGCAAGTTGACGTTTGTCACACAAAAACACAATTTTCGAATTCAACGATAGTCGAAAATGTTCACTTACCTCCATGATTATCCAGTCAGGTGCGTCGGTTGTTCGATGTTGACAAATATATGGATCTTTTTGTTCGTTTTTCGTGCCAGGACTTCACGGCAATTGATCTACCGGAAGTCGATGGTGACGCGCCGCGTACTCGACGGTACGATCGAGAGTTCCGATTTCCGATGGTCAAGGCAGCGTTTATTGGTCAGTAAGGAAGCACTTTTCGTTCTGCACGCAATTAGGTCATTGTCCTTCATTTATACTCCGGTCTGGCGAACGTATCTTCGTGAAGTGAAGAGTGTTGTAGCTCGTGGCGTATCTCCTACCCCGCTCGGCCCCTCGTAAATATATAGCTTCGCTCATCGCCCATCACTCGATTTTCAAACGAATTTTCTAACACAAGCCCGCACGAGCAATAAAAAATGTGCATCAATCATAATCACAACGGCACATCAATCTTTCGCTCCGACAGAGAATCATAAATTCCGACCAAAAAACTACAAAGTTATTGTTTTTTTTTTCAAATTTCTCCGCAAAGATTTTTAAATTTTTCATAGACAATATTATTCGGCTGTTGAACATTTATAATTAAAGCAAAAATTTTATGACACTTGATTTGCGATTTACAATTATTTAAACTTTTGAAAATCATTTTATCATGCAAGTTTTGACACTTTTTAGTACGATTTTTTTTCTGAATATACATACGTGCTTGTCTTATTTAATCGTAATTTTATTCGAGTATTTCTCTTGCCAATTTGATTGTATTTTTTCCTGAGACTTGCCGGCCGATTCAATCCCAATTTCTTTTTGGAAATTTTTCTGCCAATTTTGTCGATCAGTTAAAAAATGTTCGGGGAAACAGGAAGAAAAATCCGCGAACTAATTTCGCCCAAAGGGAAAAATGCTTCATAATTTCCTTAAAAACAATATTTATTCAACATAAACAAACTGTCACTATATTATTGATCTAATAATCGATCTTCTTTTTTGGAAATAAATAAATTCCTCGATTTTTGTAGAATTGTTCGTAAAGCTGTAAACGTTTCTCGTATACATTTTTTTCATTATCATTATTATTATGACTGATAAAAATCAATACTCACAGTAACCTCCATATTATATTTTCTATTTCAATTTTCCATCTCCCACCGAAGTAGTCCAAACCTCTGATCCATTCTCACTTTCGGCTAAAAATAAATGTAGGCGCGACGTTTGTAGATCGGAGATATCACAATTCATTCCATTTAATTGACAACGAGGAGAAATTGATTTTCATTGCTTATTTTCGGCGCGCTGCAACGTCTCTCGATTCATTCGTCTCTATTATTAAGAATGAGATAGCGCACGTTTACGGGAGACTCTCGAAAGCGTGCGTCGACCTGTGACGTAGCAGTGTCACTCGAGAACCAGTTACGAACCAGTTTGGTGAACAAATCTTTCACGGACGCAAGTGTCAAGGAACAACTAATTTTCCCCATCCGAAAAAACGCCTTTGACGGAATTGAGGAAACGTATTTAATCCTTTATCGTACCCACACACACACACACATATCTGCATATTGGTGTGTTCTGGAATCTTTTAAATTCTAATATATTTATATATAATATATGTTTTATATAAATAATATATTTTATTATATACTATTATGTTATATTAGATATTATATAATTTACATAAAATTATATTATATTATATTAAATAGTTTTATATATAATATATATTTATGTATACAATTTTTTATACACATACAGTTTGACAACTACAAGGTGGCCATGTGTTTTTCAAGGGCCTTGCGCGGAAATTTTGCGCCCGACAAAAATATAATATTTAATCGTTATTTGAGTCCTCTACGGAAAAAAAATTCAGCGTATTTTTCTGGTGAGTAGTATTTGCCAGAAAAAAAAATTGAGCATTTTGGAAAAAAGCGAAAATTCCCTTTTGAGTTCAGCGGGATGAATATAATTCGATTCCGAATACAAAACACTCCTAAAACGCTTTTGAAAAAAATGGAATCAGCTTCAATTTCTCCACTTAAAAATGTGTCTTTGATATTTTTTGTTCTCGACGAGGAGCTGCATGAAAAATGTTTTTCGGGAGGGTTTCATATTTGGAATGAAATTTTCTCTATTCTGCTTTAGTCAGAATGGAATTTTAATTTTTTTAGAATACCCAATTGTTTCTGGCAAATATTACTCATCACAAAAATATCCTAGTTTTTTTGAGAACGCGAAAAAATTATTGAAAATAATATTTTTCTGAGTCACAAAATCTCCACCAAACTGATAAAAAAACACATGGCCACCTTATAATTGCCACCCTATGTATGAATACATATAAATATATAAATATAAATGTTTATATATATATATATATATATATATATATATATATATATATATATATATATATATATATATTGAAATGAATTAATTTCAATGTTTATACATATACATTTATTGCTGGTTAAATTTTCTACTGATCCGAATATTTGCAAAACTCCTTTGTAAGAAAGGTCTCGCTTGAGATTTGCCTTAAAATATTTTCCGCAACGAAGCGACGCTCTTTATTTTTGTCCCTCTCCATCTTCGCGAATTTGGCTAATTGGAGGCTAACTGAAATGAATTCGGTGTCTAGAGAGGCTAGAAAGAAAGTTAGCATCCTACAGAGTGAAAAATACAGCCTAGAAATTGCGCTTGAAATACGATTAAATATAGTTTACTGCTTTATTCCGGAGGTTCGATATAAACGAGAAAGCAGAAGAAAGAAGGTCTCAAAATTGCACAATAAAGTAATTAAGTGCTAAGGAAAAAAATCCTCGCTCGCCTTTGTCAGGTGAAACTTTTAACGAAAACATTGACGAGTTCCCATAAACTTAGAGCCCAGAAAACAGGTCGATGTTCAATATGTTTTTATGCTCAGAGTATGAGGATGACGAGGTCGGGATTTTACACACAATTAAGACGTAGTCTTGTCGGGATCGAGTTTTTTTTCATTGAAACATATTGATAAACAATGAAGTTATTATTATTTGAACAAAGCGCCGCCGTCGCTGTATGGCAAATCGTTGTAGGTGGGTCTGTCAACAAGGCTCGTATGAAGTACAAAATTTAAAAAATGTACCTTTAGAATTATAATAATAAAACGTTCGTATGAGCGGATACTTTTTGAAATTATGAAAATTACAACAATGGCAAACTGTAGATATTTTTTAAAAATTGTCCCCGAAAACCACTTTGATAGTTTATTATTAACAAATAGATAAACATATTAAAAAATCATCCAGTCATACGATAGAAAATGTTATAAACTGTGCACGTCCGAATTTTTTTCAAGCTTTTGAATTACGACGTAGACCGCTTCATAAAACGCAGTTTTCAAAAAACCACGAAAGAAAAAAGACAAGCGCAGTGTGCGCTCCGACTCTTCACAAAAGTCTCCATAGCGCGGTCAATTTTTTGAATTTCTACAGAATACTCGCTGGAAATTCAACTCAAGACCCAAGGCTACAAAACTACGCAGTAAAAAACCGTGTCTTAAAAATTCCAAATTTGTGCAAGCCCCTCAACTAATTATTCCAAAATACCTGAGTAATCAATACAATATTTATCCCCACAATTTTTGCAAAGACCATGAACGTCCACGGATTTTTTTACAGCACCTTCGAAACTTTTGCATCAGCCCTACCACACAGTGCTACAAAAACCAAAATATACCACAATTTCGTGAATGGTTCTGAATGAATTAAGGGGGGCGATGCCTTTAGGCGAGAAAAAAGTCACTGATTTTTATGACTTTTTTTTAAAGAAAATTCACCATAAAAAAAAGAACTTCACCATTTGTTGAGCCTTAGAGTATATTTTATCACTACTTTTGGGTGTTACATGGTATTTTTATATTGATCTTTAAAAATGGCGGTGGTTTGTCACGGTCTTCTAAACTACATTTTCAAAAATGGCGTTACTTATAGCTAAAAAACTAATCGATCCATTCTTATGAAATTTGGTATGAATCTTTCCAGCCGTACCGTCTAAAACCTGACGCTAAATCTTTTGGAAAATTAAAAAAAAATATTTTTTACTCTAAAATGTAGCCATTTTTTTGAAAATTCAATCTTTTTGTTTCAAAGCGTACCATTTAATAGATTTTCAACATTTAATACTTTTTCTTGGTTCATATTCTTCGTATGAGTGTTAATGAAAGAAAAATCTTCGTCGGTTTTTTTTTCGGATTAATTCCGCGGACGCTACGTGTCCCGCTGTCTGACAACGTCCGCCGCAATCCGTCTGGAAGACAGCGTCATAACTTCACCATTTTTAAAGATTAATAAAAAAAATACCATGTATTCGGCAAAAGTAGTAATAAAACATACACCAAGTTTCAAAATTGGTAAAGAAATCTTTCCTTAAAAAAAACCAGCTTTTTTCCTCGCCTAGTCACGTATAGCTAAAAAACTGATCGATCCATTCTTATGAAATTTGGTACAAATCTTTCCAACCTACTGTCTAAAACCCGACGCTAAATCTGTTTGAAAATAAAAAAAAGTATTTTTTATTCTAAAATGTAGGCATTTTCTTGGAAAATTGAATCTTTTTGTTTCAAAGCATACTATTTCATCGATTTTCAACATTTATCACTTTTTCTTGGTTCATATTCTCCGTACGAGTGTTCAGGGGTTACCCCCACTTGCGATTTTGAAAAAATCGATTTTTTTATTGCATTTTTTTGAAGTGCAATTTGAAGTGCAGTTTTTTTTTGATGCCCGGAATAGATGACTCTATGTAAGTTTACAAAAAAAATATTTTCTTCGTGTAAACTGAAATTGAAACTTTAAACGCGTTTTTCTCAAAATGGCATTTCTGAAGTCGGTGACCAAGATTACTCGAACACTAATGAACCGATCTTCTTGAAATTTTGCAGGCTTATTTAATACATAAAAATGTAGTCTTTAAGCGTTCGATTTTTTTTTCGAAAAAAATGGCCGTTTTATAGCCAAAAAACGGCCGTTTTTTTTCGTTAAAATCGAACCATTAACTTTGACTGTCCGCCATTTTGTGAAAAATGAATATTTTTTAAAATCCTTCGATTAAAGACTAGTTTATACTTATATTTGACTAAATCCATCCGCATTTTTTTTTCAGATGATCCACTTCACCGCAATGTTGGTCACCGCAAACCGTGTATATAAAAACATTATTTCATTGACGGCCATTTGCCACTAAACAATGTAATATTTTTCAATAAAAAAATTACTGAAAGTTCTTCAAGATGTGTTCTTTGAGATGGTATATTGATCGATTAAAAAAGTTTTGTAGTTTTCTTTAAAAAAATTCATGACAAAGGCCTTTTTTGCGCTACAAGTGGGGGTAACGTTTTAATGAAAGAAAAATTTTCGTCGTTTTTTTTCGGATTGATCCCGCCGACACTACGTGTCACGCCGTCTGACAACATCCGCCGCAACCCGTTTAGAACACAGTGTCATAACTCCGCCATTTTTGAAAATTAATAAAAATAAAATACCATGTATCAGACAAAAGTAGTAATAAAACATACTCCAAGTCTTACAAGTGGTGAAGAAATTTTTCCTTTAAAAAAAATAATAGAAATGAGCTTTTTTCCTCGCCTGAACTCCCCCCTAAAGCGAAAATCTGGCAGTAAGGAGACCGCGTACAATAGTCCGGAACAAAGAGCGCAATACTACGTCTAACGTGCACTCACACCGGCCTTAATTCCCGAGGAATTTCGTGAATGATCGTGGCCTCGATCACGCTCAGTGTCGAGTTACGCAGGAGGCTCCGTGACGTGACGAAGAAAGCTGAAAAATAAAATAAAAACAATCATAATAACAAAAATCGGTCCAGAGTGCACTGAACGATTGAACGATTGCCCATTGCTCGACGGGCGAGTACATTAAGCTTGCACTATCGTAATCGATCGATCGATGACTGCGATCGTTCCTCCTTTCTCTCCTTATTCCTCGAACGTCACGAGGAACGACGGGAATTCTAGACGTCTTCGTGTCTGTGTCATGGTCGTCAGCGTGCACCGATGCGGTGTAAAACTCACTGGTGAACAGGTGCGTACACTCGTGCCTCGCAAAAGTATCGACAGTCGATGCTGTGCGTATCAGGAATCTGTCGAGAGTCTTCGGTGATCCAGTGACCCAGTAAAATTTCTCTCTTCTTCTCTCTCTGTCTCTCTTTCTCTTTCTCTCTCTTCCACATACGAGGGAAACTCAATTACTCGGGCAAAAAGTGGAATCGTCGTCCAAAAAGTTTCCAGACCCTTTTTAGGGTCGCGCAGCCATTGGGAATCCTTGGAACGTCATGTCTGTCCTTTTGTTCGTCTGTCACAGCGGAGTGGCCCACACCCTCGGTTGTGACCCTCGACGTACAAAACTTACCGAAGGCTATTTTATTCGATAGTTTATCGAAAAAATAAATTATGCATTACCTCTTGCTTGCCACTGTGGGGTTCGAAGCAACCCCACCGCTTTTTTTCTTATGCGAAAATGTATTGATGATGTGTATTCTACAGAAGTGTGGCAAGAAAGGGTGAGGGGTCTTCTCACTTTAGACGCTAAAAAAGGCTATCTTTATACATTTTTTTGATAGGCTTATATTATAGATATTGATATAAAAGTTGTTATACTTAAAAAATACACTTTCGAAATAAATTTAAAAAAAATGTATTTATTTAAGGCGTTACCCCCACTTGTAGCGCAAAAAAGGCCTTTTTCATGAATTTTTTAAAAGAAAACTACAAAACTTTTTTAATCGATCAATATACCATCTTAAAGAACACATCTTGAAGAACTTTCAGTAATTTTTTTATTGAAAAATATTACATTGTTTAGTGGCAAATGGCCGTCAATGAAATAATGTTTTTATATACACGGTTTGCGGTGACCAACATTGCGGCGAAGTGGATCATCTGAAAGAAAATGCGGATGGATTTAGTCAAATATAAGTATAAACTAGTCTTTAATCGAAGGATTTTAAAAAATATTCATTTTTCACAAAATGGCGGACAGTCAAAGTTAATGGTTCGATTTTAACGAAAAAAAACGACCGTTTTTTGGCTATAAAACGGCCATTTTTTTTTCGAAAAAAAAAATCGAACGATTAAAGACTACATTTTTATGTATTAAATAAGCCTGCAAAATTTCAAGAAGATCGGTTTATTAGTGTTCGAGTAATCTTGGTCACCGACTTCAGAAATGCCATTTTGAGAAAAACGCGTTTAACGTTTCAATTTCAGTTTACACGAAGAAAATATTTTTTTTTTGTAAACTTACATAGAGTCATCTATACTTATACTTCAAAAAACGGCAACTTCAAACAACGGCAACCCGGATACTTATACTTCAAAAAAATGCAATAAAAAAAAATCGATTTTTTTAAAATCGCAAGTGGGGGTAACCCCTTAAGGGGCCAGTCCACTTTGGAGCCACGGAAAAAAGGCTATTTTCGCGATTTTTTTTCGAGGATTTTCTAAAAGATATGGATTTAATAGTTGTTGGGCTTGATTAATAAAGTCTCGAAACACATTTTTTCCGTAACGCCTCAAAAGGAGGTGGGCTAGGTAGCTCCATCACAACTCGGCAACGGCTTGTCTGAAACAAAAATATCAAAGTCCATTAGATTCAGTATGACACCAGCTACAAAATGACCCTTGGATATAAAGTTTTATCAAAAAATAAAAAAATGGCAGATGAAAAACGAAAAAAGTAAAAAAAACGCGTTTTTTTCACAGTTTCTCGCAAAAAAAGAGTAAAAATCAAAATTTTAAAACCATCGAGGCTCATCTTGTTGCGAATCACGTTTACAATATGTGGTTCTAATTTCAAGAGAATGGGTTTATTAGTTTTAGAGATACGATGGAGCTAGGATTTTGAAAACGTTGTTTCGAGAAAAACGGGTTTGAAGTTTATACTATGAAAAACTCTTACCCAAACTCAATCGGCAATTCCTGCACTGTACAAAATCCCTTATGATTGCTCATCATCGTCTATTTCTTCAAGTCTTGCTTGCTTTCGATTTTTTGAAATTTTCAACGTGGACTGGCCCCTTAAGTCACTATTTATAGACAAAAATAGTAGTTAAAAAAATGTCATAAAAAATTGTAGGTCTGTGCTGTTCATGAAATCTCGGAGATGGATCATCCGAAACCAAAAAAAAATCAAACGGTTTTAGATTCAGTATGTTAATGGCTACAGCGCATATCATACGATTTTTTATACAGGGTGTCCCTCTTATCTCTGCCACCCGGAATAACTCGGCAATTATCGACGTCACAAAAAAACGTTTTAGACAAAAGTTGTACGGTGTGAAGGGGGCCATCAAATGCGACCGATTTTTTTTTCGGTGGAGGCGCTGTCGCACAGTGAAGGTCACCTCCACTTTTTTTTAAATGGAATGGTACATTTTTTTCAACCATCTTGTAGAGCACCTCAAGCCGCATAAAAACATTAGGGGGTCAAAGTCATTCAAGGTTATGCAAGGTCAGTAGCGATTACACAAATCTAAATATCTCGGATATCTACCAAATATTTGGTGGTGATGCGAGATATTCAGATTTGTATTTCATTTTAATAGGTGACCTTGAATGACCTTGAACGACTTTGACTCCCGAATGTTTTTTATGCGGCTTGAGGTGCTCCACAAGATGGTCGAAAAAAATGTACCATCCGTTTTAAAAAAGTGGAGGTGACCTTCACTGTGCGTCAGCGCATCCACCGATATAAAAAAAATTGGTCGCATTTGATGGCCCCCTTCACACCGTTCAACTTTTGTCTGGAACATTTTTTTGTGCCTTCGATTATTACCGAGTTATTTCGGG
The DNA here is from genome assembly GCA_944452715.1 of Ophion slaviceki. Taxonomy (NCBI): domain Eukaryota; kingdom Metazoa; phylum Arthropoda; class Insecta; order Hymenoptera; family Ichneumonidae; genus Ophion; species Ophion slaviceki. The sequence goes on along the minus strand of OX101786.1, from coordinate 4,170,232 downwards.
AGGCAGAGATAAGAGGGACACCCTCTATATGCAAAAATAATAAAATGGGGGGCATTTTTCGAAAAAAAAAAACCAAAAAGAAACGTATTTTTTGCACCGTTTTGGGCAAAAAAATAGTAAATGTCAAAATTTTAAAAAATCCTCGATATGCGCTATAGCTATAGTTATAAAGAATATGTGGTTAAAATTTCATAAGGATCGGTTCAGTAGTTTCAAAGATTTTATCAACAAGCTGTTGAAAAACGTTGTTTCGAAAAAAACGCGTTCAAAGTTTGTTTGAGTTACATAAATTCATAGATTTTTTTAAAAATGCATTTCGTAAGTGTGTTTATTAAGTGTAACAACTTTTACATCAATATATATAGTATAAACCTATCAAAAAAATTCATGAATATAGCCTTTTTTAGCGTCTAAAGTGAGAAGACCCCTTAAGGTACAACGAGCGGGCGCTCTTGATTTCTATTGATTTGATTCAAATTTTAACCCGACAATGTTCATTTCGTTATGCATGTTTGAGTGAAATTTCGGAACAATCGACTATTTACATTAGGAAATAATGGGTTTTTAAATTGCAACTTTTAACACTGCAGGGTTTGCCTGCGGTGTCAATGGTATGGCCAAGATCGTGCCATACCTTCGCCAACGAAGTACCCGAAGTCTAAAAAATGCTAAAGAAATCTTTAAAATAAAATCATGAAAATTAGTAAATATTTTCCTCGCCTAAAGATATCCCCCCCCCCCCTCATGATAGTTGTAAATTGTGAATGTGGAATATTCTAAAGCCCTGCAGGACAAGCATGCCAAAAATAAAAATAAAATGTATGTGTTATTATGGAATAAACAAATGGTGTTAATCGCTAATAAAAATTAATACTGAAGATAATGTTAATATAAATAGTGTACGTCAATATTTTATATGTGTACGACAAGCACACAGGAAAAAGCTACTTGTGCAAATACTTTTGTCATTTTTCATATCGATGTATTTTTATCCTGGGTGGGCTCATTAATTTTTTGAATTCTTTCATTTTGAAACTGTTTCATCTGTACCTTTTTTTTCCCTACGTATCCACCTTATTGCAGTTTCATCCGTATATGCTTATTGTTATTATTATTTTTATAGCTGTACAATGAGTATATATGTTTAACAATTATCATTGGAGATATGATATATAATAATTCTAAAAGTTAAGAGCAATAGAATTATACTTTACAGCCTTAAGTGTAGAAAACTGAACCGAAAATAAAATTTGTCCCATACTAGGTATGTGTCCACGGTACCTCGTGACATTACGAAAAGGTGGAATTTTTATTGTCGCAAGCAATAATTCCCAGAGCTTGGCGCTTAAGAAATTTCGCAAAAGATTTTTTCACGATTTTTATCTTGATTCTTTATTTTACAATTTTTACAATTTTCGAATTTTCGATATTTTGGATTTTACTTTTTTTTTCTTCAAATTCTCAATTTTACGAATTTTTCAAAATTTATACTGCAGGTCGTAGATTCCGCGATCCGCCACAAAATGGACTTTCATTTAGAAGTTATTACGCTTGAAAATAAGAAGAGAAGACCAGAAAAACGAAATTTCAAAATTGTCTCTACGTTTACGAGACGCGATTGAACCGAATCGCTTGTGCATTTGCGTCACGTAAACAGACCACCCAGGAATGCTGTTTGAATATTAATTAGCAGTGAAATTTCATCTGAAATGTAGCATGAATAGACCGAAGTAATTCGAGTCGAGCGTTTACCGTGCTCACCGAGTCTGACGCAAAGATATTCGTTCGCTACGTAGCAACGTCAAAGGGTATTGTGGCAGGAACTGACTTGATCTACGCCTGAAATTGCACAACTCGATGTACTGCAGGCCTTTGAGTGAATGCGGGGCCATTCCGATCCCAAAATGTTGCCTCGAAATCTCGAGACTACCCGTGTGTCAGGATTGATGAATAAAATGAATTAAGGGGGGAGTTGATTTTCCTTTTGGAGGAAAAAATTTCCTGATCTTCATGATTTTTTTTAAGAAAATATTTCTTCACCATTTTTGAGACTTAGGGTATATTTTATTACTACTTTTGGCTGTCATATGGTATTGATTTTACGGTCTTCTAAACTGCATTTTCAGAACTGGCGTGACGTATAGCTAAAAAACCAATCGATCGATTTTGATGAAATTTGGTATAAATATTTGTAACCTTACTGTCTAAAACATGAACCTAAATGTTCTTGAAAATTAAAAAAAAAACGTATTTTCGTTTGAAAAATTTAGCATTTTTTTCAGAATATTTAATCTTTTCGTTTCAAAGCGTACCATTTGATCGATTTTCAACTTTTCTCACTTTTTCTTGGTTCATATTCTGCGTATAAGTATTAACGAACGGAAAATCTTCGTTGGTTTTTTTTCCGATCAAACCCGCCGGCGCTACGTGTCACGCCGTCTGAACAACATCCGCCGCAACGCGTTTAGAAGACCGTGCCATACCTCCGCCACTATTGAAGATAAATAAACGGAAAAAATACCACGTGACAGCCAAAAGTAGTCATAAAACATACCTTAAGTCCCAAAGATGGTGGAAAAACATTCCTTTAAAAAAAATGATAATCAGCCGTTTTTTGTCCTCGCCTAAAGATATCTCCCCCTTAAGTCGCACATCTGTCAGTGTGCGAAAAATAAAGTGCATCGTTCGCCAAAGATCGAGGTAACTTTCGAATAAAAAATTCCGCATAAATCCTTAAAAATTCCGTCGAAATAAAAAAGATTGAAACCTCAATTCCTCTTTATGAATTTCTTAGTCGAAGTCCTACTGATACGCGGATACGAAAATTTATTCTGGGGCATTATTATTCCACGATACGTGGGTAAAAAAGAGTCCTGACGAATAATTAATAACTCGACGTACGAAGGAAAAATTCAAACGTGACAAGTTTGACAAAAGTTTCTTTTACGCGCAGTCTTATAAATATATATATATATATATATATATATATATATATATATATATTTACATATATATATATGCATATTGTTATAATGGCTGTTTTATCCTTGTCCTAATTAAAGTGAATTGAACCTCACTCAAATTCATCATTCAAAATTTAGCAGAGAACATCGTTCGAATTCACCTTTTTCTTTTCACAAACCTCCTTTATTGCTGTTTTCATTTGTTATCAAACCCGCAAATTACCTCAACATTTCTCAATTTATAAAGGCAGTATTCTAGTCTAGACGCCTAAATTACGGGCGTTTTTTTATCTTGACAAACGAATAATAACAATAAGTGTAGCATACATTTTTTGCAGTCCTTTTTATTGATGTTTCAATAACTAACGAAAAAAAAAATTGTGCAAAAAAAATAAAAATTGAAAAACTTATGGGTTTCCAAATATGGCCATGGAAAAAAGTGTTGAGAGGGTTGACATGGTTCGAAAGCTCCCATTCATTTGAAAAAGAAATAAAACCAGTTTTCTCAATCAATGCCCTTATGGCAGGTACTGAAGGAAAAAAGAAAATTAATGACGACTGTCTTAAAAAAGTTGATTCTTCGCGCTATTTTTTTCAAAGCTTTAATTTTTTCTCAATTAGTAATAATAATTTCGCAATGCTTGAGGTAGGGACGATAGAGGGATATGTATCGAAGGTCCATATCAAATTTGAAGTGAATCGATTGAATTGAACTCGAGATTTTGTGTCAGCCAGTTTAAAAAAAAGTTTTGAGAAAAACACGCTTGAGGGATCATTACAGTGTAAAATTTTCAAAAAATCGATTTTTTTGCATTATCCGATAGCATATACATGCTTTTCAATTTATAGACAATACGTAAGTAGACAATTTATATGAAAATACCGCACTCAAAACTTTAAACGCGTTTTTTCTCGAAATGTCGTTTTTCAAAACGGTGTACACTCTCAAAGGAAGAGTTTTCAAGCTATCCGTCTTAAATTTTGACACAACATTCTTCTCGCCATTTTTTATTTTGCTATGGAAGCTTTTTTTAAATCTCCATTTTTTAAACGAAAAATTGTCGAGAAAATAGGCTAAATTCGATACTTTTTTTTCAAACTACCGATATTTTGTCAATTTTGATTTTTAAAATACCTCGATAGCGGCTTTCATACTGATTAATAATCTTTTCGGATTTTGTTTCATGTTAGATAATATTTACGGCCACAACCGTGTACGCCGTGAGGACTCCTTTATTTCGAAGACATTTCCAACCTTGAAAAAAATCGATGTTTTTTTAAACGTTAAAAAACAGATTTTCTGTTCTTTATGAGTGCTTTTATTCGACATAAAAAATCGGAGTGCTTAGCGTATTTTAACCATCGAAAAAAAATCGCGAATATCAGCCATTTTTCGACCCGTTGCACTGTGATGATCCTTTAAGGGGTCTTCTCACTGTAGACGCTAAAAAAGGCTATTTTCATGAATATTTTGATAGGTTTATATTATAGATATTGATATAAAAATTGTTTCGCTTAATAAATACACTTTCGAAAAACATTAAAAAAATTTTAGCTGTATTTATATAACCCAAACAGACTTTAAACGCGTTTTTCTCGAAACAACGTTTTTCGACCGCTTGTTGATAAAATCTTCGAAACTACTGAATCGATCCTTGTGAAATTTTAACCACATATTCTTTACAACTATAGCTATAGCGCATATCGTAGATTTTTTTACATTTTGATATTTACTATTTTTTGCCAAAAACGTCGAAAAAACACGTTTTTTTGTTTTGTCGAAAAAGGTCCGCCATTTTGTTATTTTTGCATATATCAAAAATCGTATGATATGCGCTATAGCCATTAACATACTGAATCGAAAACTGTTCGATTTTTTTTGTTTCGGATGATCCATCTCTAAGATTTCATCACCAGCGCTGACCTACAATTTTTAAGGACATTTTTTTAACTACCATTTTCGTCTATAAATAGTGACTTAAATCAATTAAATTTAAAAAAAATGTATTTCGGCACTGTATTTATTAAGTATAAGAACTTTTATATCAATATCTATAATACAAACTTAACAAAGAGCGTTTTTGTAACATGGTTATCCATTTGTTCATAACAAATTAGGATCTTTGTTTTTTTCGGTCAAAAGTCGATCTTTTTTTCTACGCCTTGCCATTTTTGTAATTTTCAGAATTTCAAAAAAGTATCAAGTAACACGAAAGTTTGATTTTTTATACTAAAAGTAGATTTTTTTATTTTCCATTTCAGATGAGCCCAGAACCACCTACGCCGATTGGCCATGCAGTAGTGACGGCACTTTCGTTCAAATAATAATAACCTCATTGTTTATCAATATTTATTAATTAAAAAAAAAGTCGAACCTTGCAAGACTATGTGTTAATTGTATGTAAAATTCCGATCCCGTCATCCTAATACACTCATCAGAAAATGTTTTTGAAAATCGACCTGTTTTTTGGGCCCAAGCGATCTCGTCAATTCCGCTCGAAATCACTACGAAGCATGTACACGTCCGAGTCGTGGATATAATCTATGAAAGTCAGATGAACGGATCAGGGAATACAAGCCCCAATGTTCCGTTGTTGGAGATCCGGTTGACCGAGATGCCAAGCAGTGAAACTCCTCACCGAACGCTACACATGATCGATACACATGGCTACTGCCTCGAACTCTGATACGGATCCTCGACGGCGACCAGCTCGGTTGATTCCCGATTAAAATTTTGACGATAGGTCTACTTCGGCGATACTGAGCTTTACCGCCAAAGTTCATAAAATATTTAATAATTTAATAATTTTTTATTTCATAATTTTTATAGCGATAATGAAATTTTTTTATAATTCTTAAGGCGATAATGAAAAAAAGGAAAACAATTGCGTTTACTATTGAAAAAAAATTGTTTAGTGGGCCTGGTCTTATTTGAGGGAAGAAAAATCCGAGCAACTTGGAACTATCACTTACCGGTCAAACCGAGGCCTCGCGTATCGACGACCGCTGGTGCGGGAAATCGCAGCATTAGTTTTCGAGTATTCCACCAGGATGCACCACGAAGACGTATTTGTGTGTTACGTACCGAGTCGCCTGGGACAATCTTTTTTTTTCCAAACTAGTCATGTTTATTTTCACAAAACAAATTTGACAAATTTTTCGGTAAACAGTAATATTTATTTTCCAAGAGAAAAAAAATCGTTTTTTCGGAACAAAGACTGTTGATTTTTCAAATGAAAAAATGGTTTAGTTTTTCCAAAGGCTGAACGGTTTATTTTTTAAATAATCAAATGGTTTAGTTTTGCCAAAACCAGTACGGTTTATTTTTTATTTATTATAAAATTGTTTAGTTTTTTCTAAACCCATACTCTTTTTGGGTAAGGTTCCGAAACCCGCCAACCTCCGATAGAGCTTAAATTTTGCACAGACCTCCCTTTTAAGGCGGGATATGCATTTAGACAGGAAAAAAATAAGCAATATTGAGGGATTTTTTAAACTAAGAAATAATTATTCTGCAATTATTAAACTTTAGGTATACTTTAATAGTATATTTCAGTATACAAAACAATTTTCTTAAATTCATTCATCATCAAAATGACAGAGTGTTACAGCAAGGTTGCCGCGGGAGTTGCGAATCGGCGTGCAGTCTAGCATCCCGTAGACTTTGATTTGCAAAAAAGTTCAAACATTTTTTCAGTTAGAACATGTATAGTTTCTACGTGACGGTAATTAAAATGAAGAAAGTGCAAATTTAAGAAAATGGCACGCATTTACAAAAAAAATCAACATTTCACGCAACATTTCTGTAAAATGTGGATTAAAAAAGTAGTTTTTTTCCAATTTTTCAAAACCATTTCTCGTCAAGTAGAAGGTACCAATATTATCAATATTTCCACCAAGTTTCAACTCAATCGGTTTAATAGTTTTTCAGTAATCCTGCACGCCAATTTCGATGATGCAGTTTTGAGAAAAACGCGTTTGAAGTTCACGCCCGCTCCGAATCCAAACGGTGAGGCACAGCGTTGGCGGACTGTAATGTTTAAAGTTTCTCGAATTTCGCTTTGAAACTTTAGGAAAATATTCTCCATATATAGATCCTATCGTTTAAAGAAGAAGAAAAAAAAAGAAATCGTTTCTTTTATCGTTGTAAATTTATATTTCGCCTTAATATTTTAAGATAACCCCTAAAGGGATTTTTGGCGAGGCGCAATAGTTTTTGGGTTTGGGTTTGTTTGGGTTTGTTTGGACAAAACGGAGAGCGCGATAACATATATATATTGGAGACGTAGCAGATATAGATATAGTCGACGTGCATAAAAAGAAAACTTAAAAATTCAATATCTCGAAAACTATTGGGAGTCGCCAAAAATCCCTTTAGGGGTTGTCTTAAAATATTAAAAGGAAGGTTTGTGCAAAATTTCAGCTCGTTCGGGGGGGGGGGGGGGAGGGGGAGGTCGGAACCTTACCCTTAACAAAAATCTTAAAAATTCATTATCTTGAAAACTATTGACAGTCGCCAAAACTCCCTTTAGGGGTCGTCTCAAAATGTTAAAAGTAAGGTTTGTGCAAAATTTCAGCTCGATCTGAGGTTGGGGGTTTTCAGAAACTTTTCCCTCTGTATTTTTCAATAAAATAAAATAAAATTTCATCTTGTCCAAATAAAAACTCGCCATTTTTCAAATGAAACATGATTTAGTTTTTCCTAACCTAATGCTCTTTATTGTTCACTTAAAAAGATGATTTTCCTTTTCAAAAATTAATGCTCATCATTTCTTAAATAAAAAATGGTTTAGTTTTCCAAAAAAAAATAATTTAAACTTTTGAATGGCTAAAAAGAATACGAAATCTTAAATACGAATTAAAAAAAGGTTTACTCTTCCAACCTCATTTTTTTATTAAAAGAATACAAAACTGCACATACTCCTTTTTCTGAATTTGATTGAAAGACAATATGGTAAATAACGAACAGTAAAAAAGCGTGGAAAATAAAAAATTGCACTTTGCTCGTCAATTTATTTCGCTGCCGAAAAGTAAAAAAAAAAAACGTTCTATTGAAATTAAATTAATATAGGAGTCAAGTTGAAGCTGGAACCCAAACGATTCCAACCAAAACAATATAAGGAAAAAATATGCAATATCGTAATTTGCATCGTTTTTTTTCGCACGTAACTTTTACCCCACAAATTCCATAACTTTATTCTACACACAGACAATAAAAATCTTCTCTCCACTTATTGGAGCCCCACTAATTTTGACAATGAAAAGAAGTTTCCTCTTCCATTTTATTATTGATTTTTTCCACCGATATAATATAGTTTCTAATAATTTTTACTAAAAGAAGAACTATCCGTACATACTCTTAACTATACACATTACACGTAAAAAAAATGACAGCAAACCACACACAGTCACACATTACTTCACTACGTCCTAGCCATAACTTAAATCTGCTTCGTCAATCCATTTTTACATGTCGATGTTCTCAAACATCTGCGAAAGTTCTCAGGCTCGGGAGAAATTGGAATTCGATTCCAAACGCGATATCGTTCAAAGTCCAGGTTGATTATTTGGCGTTTTTTTTGTCACTGAACCTCAGGAGAATTTTTTTGAGGTCCGAAAAAATGCTCCTGCGAGTTCTCGATATCTCGTCTCTCTCGGGACGAATATCTGCACTCGGGAGCCCTCATAAATAGGTCATTTTTATCGTCCACCTTTTCGTCGCTGGATCATGACGATACATTGCACTTTTTAAAGGTCCCTTCGAAGGCTCATTAACGATCACGAATCTCAATGACGAAACCTGTACGATCGCATTGCACGATAGGGCATGGGGTACGGATGATAGTACGTGTACGAGAAGACCACTGAAAAAACAAAAGAATAGGATCATTTACCTCCGTAATGTGGTTTTTTATGTGGATTTTTGTGAATTATTTGCAATTCAATTGTTCGAACTGTTGCTTATACAAACTAAAGCTTCTTAAACTTTATAATTAACGTACATATAATATAAACTCTACGAATTAACATACGTTTCGTTATCAATAATTAATTATTTTTTATTTTTATTTTACCGGAATTTAAGTGACTTGAGAAATTTTAATGAATAAATTATTAATGATATCACGTGCTGACGGGTTTATTTATTTTTTTAACCACCAGAATTCGTTCGATATATATGAACTCAGTATTTATCCAAGAATTCGCGACGTAATATTTCCAGACTCAGTTGAATTAACTTTTACTCCTTTTTTTACATAAAAATTGACGATTCAATAAAAAAATCATCGTCAAAAATCGTTTCAAAAAGTGATTTTCCCTACGATATATATTAGCCTCGATTATGTTCAAGTCTCCTAATAATTTAATTCATACGAACCACTCCGCTATTTGTTAATGGTATGAATGTTATTTCAGTTGCTGATCTAAACACACGTGTAAAATGATATCCAATAAAAAAATTAAATTAATGGTCTGAAATTGAGGAATCAATTTTCTACGATAGAAAGGCTTTTTTGTTTTTAAGTCTGAACGGACAAATTCGCATAACAAATTGGAAAATAATTATCAGTAATGAATGGTCTCACTGAAATGCTGATTAATTGTTAATCATTGCTGCCATCATTAACTTGGCCAATCGTAATTCATTGTTAATTCTACGATTAACTTGGCGACTAATTATCGAGATGATTGTCGATTGATGATCAACCTGACGAATAACTAATGATAATCGATTTTATGATTAACCTGGCAAATAACTATTAATAATTCAGCGTACGATTAACCGGGTGGATAATGATTAAAATAAATCCACGAATGAGTATTGCTATGTAGATTAAAAAAAAAAATGTGTTGCAAATCCGACCATGGGTGCAAAGTGCAATTCGCGTGTGGAAACTTTGTTTTTTTTTCTTCCTGTTCGTGAACCCGTTAAGCGACTGCAACTTGAGCAATCCAATCTCAAGACTATGAAGCATCGAAGCTACAATCACCGGAAGTATAAAGACCTTCGTATAAAGAACTTTCGTCGCGCCGGGGAGAAAGGGAGAGGGAGAAGGAGAGAGAGAGAGAGAGAGAGAGAGAGAGAGAGAGAGAGAGAGAGAGAGAGAGAGAGAGAGAGAGAGAGAGAGAGAGAGAGAGAGAGAGAGCACATACACATATATAAACATTCCATATACACAGTGTAATAAAGAAAAAGCGGTAAAGGGGATCGAGAGCAGCTTCGATATGAACGGTGCGACAAACTCCCGTAAACGCCTCCACCAATTTTCATACTTTCGCTCGCTCTCGATTATTGCGACGCGAAAAACATATCTGTGCACACGAGCCCCGGAAAACGCTGGCTCGTATTGGTAATGAATGAGTGTACATTTGAATTTGATTTTATTCATTGCATTTCAGAATTAATCGTGTACTTAATTGAGATACTTTATTGGCTCATTGGTTTAGTGGCAGTAGTTTTTTTTTATAGGATCGTTTATTAAGCGCATTACGTTTCGATAGGATTTATTTATGATTCGTTCACGAATTCTATATCTGAATATCAATCAACTTTTTAATAGGTAATTAAAATAAATGTTTAACAGAATGACATCAATTTCAGTATCATTTTATATGAGTTGTTTGGGATGTATTTATATTTTATTGGTTTCATTCGTTGAATGTCAGAACTAATCATATTCATTTGAATATTTTATCGATTTATTAGCTAATTGAATTTTTAAATATGATCGTATATCAATTGCATTACGTTTCTATTGGATTTAGTCATGATTTGTTTACGAATTCTATATTTAAATATTAATTGACTTTTAGTTGGTTAATTGAAAACAATATTTTACAGAATAATATCAATTGATTTATTACTGATGTATTTCTGTATTATTTATTCAATGATACACAATCAATTCATTGCTCATGATATTAATATATCCAGTTAAAATATTGCTTGCAGAATTTTGGCAAACGAAACTAGATTGAATTTGAATGAGAGCTTCGATTTTCGCCGAGGCTTATCAATTTCGGGCTAAAACGTCGCCAGACGATTTTATTCCGAAAAATTCGATGGGCCGAAAATTTGCAGAATGAAAGTTTGAAATTTGAAAATAGACATTCGGGAAATCGGAAATTTAATAATGGACATTTGGATAACCGAAAATTCGAAAATAGTCATTTGGAAAATCGAAAATTTGAAAATAGACATTTGTGGTAACCGAAAATTTTAAAATAAACATTTGGAAAATAAAAAATTCACAATAAACGTTTGGAAAATTGGCCATCTGAAATAGGCATTTGAAAAATCGAACATTCGAAATCAGGCATTTGAGAAATCGAAAATTTGAAATTAGGCATTTGGAAAACGAAAAATTTGAAACAGGAGATTGTAAAAATCGAAAATTGTCCGGCGGCCATTCGACTAGAATGAAAAATATATCTCTTGGGAGCATTGTCAACTTTAAATGACAATTGACAGCATCATGGGCGAACATTTCAGTCACTGTTCCGTTTTCACTTCACGAGTATTTTTTTTTTTCATCGATGACTTATCCTACGATTTCCAGTGCAAGATCTACCGTGAGGATTAAATGAAAACGGGAATGGGAATGTGGCCGAATTTAATTCATGCTTGGAATTATTGTCGAGTGCATCGTTTATTTTTAATGAGCCGGTGGAGAAACGTTTGCCAGTTTTGTGCGCCTTTGAGTGTTCTGCGGGGATACGGAAAGAGAGAACATGAAAAAATATGAAAGTAAGAACAAAGGAGATAATGTGTTAAACGCGCTTTCGAGGTGGCTCGTGTGGAACGACCATGATTATCAGCTCTTTCTCGAGGCCTTGAAATCGTACTGCTCTGCCGGTTCGTCGCTACTTCCGGTATAAATCGAACTTTGCGATTTTCCGATTCAATTGTTCCGAGGGCTCGTCTACACGTAACGGAATTTTTTTTTTGCAACGGTTCAAATTTTTGCCAAATTTTGTGCAGAATTTCGAAAAAATCGGTAAATTTTTTTTGGTCTGTCTTAGTATAAGAAAATAAGAACCAAACTTTTTACACGCAGGGCTGCGCATTTTCTTTGGCTTTCGGTAAAGGTCCTACCGGCATGGTCAATTTAGGGTAAAATAGTTTTTCCATTGAATTATTTCTGTAATTGAATTTTTTTTGTAACAGTAAATTGGGGAGTGTAATTTTGGCAAACGTGTGTGACCGTTTTTTTTTTTCGTTTTTGACGAAATCCCTTGCAGTGTATTCTATTCAGCGTTAATTTTTTTTCAGTTTGAAATCTCGTTCTTATCGGATTGAAAAAGTTTTAATTTGACAAAGAAAAATACGAATGGGTATGCTAAAATTCTCGCGCTTGATTTTTTTGTACTTTGAGCAAAAATCGGTTTGGTTCTTCAATTTTAGAGTGGCTTTGAGTTTCGCAAAGTTCATTTCATAAATGAAATTTCTTAAGGGGTCTTCTCACTTCAGACGCTAAAAAAGGCTATCTTCGTGAATTTTTTTGATAGGCTTAAATTGTAGATATTAAAATAAAAGTTGTTACACTTAATAAATCCACTTTCGAAATACATTAAAAAATGTTTTTTATATACATATCTAACCCAAACAAACTTTAAACGCGTTTTTCTCGAAACAACGTTTTTCGACAGCTTGTTGATAAAATCTTCGAAACTACTGAACCGATCCTTGTGAAATTTTGGCCACATATTCTTTGCAACTATTGCTATGGCGCATATGAAGGATTTTTCAGAATTTTGACATTTACTATTTTTTTGCCAAAAACGGTGAACAAAACACGTTTATTTTTTTTTCTGAAAGATGTCCGCCATTTTGTTATTTTTGCATATATAAAAAATCGTATGATATGCGCTATAGCCATTGGCATACTGAATCTAAAACCGTTTGTTTTTTTTTGGTTCGGATGATCCATCTCTGAGATTTTATCAACAGCGCAGACCTACCATTTTTTTAGGACATTTTTTAACTACTTAATATTTAATTTTCGTCTATAAATAGTGACTTAAACGAATTAATATTTTTTTTTAAATGTATTTCTAAAGTGTATTGATTATAATATCTATCATAAAAATTCATGAAAATAGCCTTTTCAGCGTGTAAAGTGAGAGGACCCCTAATTAGAAGAAAAATAATTCAACCGGAAGGAAGTTTGGCTATTTCGATGTCTCGTCGTTTCCTCACGATTGGGGTGAAAAAATCTTCGATATATTGACTCGAGACTAAATTTATACTTCCGGTTTTCCTTGGGTTTTGAAAAAAGTAATAAAAAATCAATATTTTAAATAAACAGAAAAATCCAAAACGAAATTTTGATTTTTCCAGGCCTCCCCACTTTTTTCATTTTTGGTAAAAATCCTTCCTACGGTATTTCGTGGCGTTTGGAATTTCCAAGCGTAGTAACTAAGAATTCAACGTCTCAATTGAACGTTGAGGCCTTAGGCCACTCTGGAGGCCGAAAAAACAGGCTTTTTGGGTTATTTTTTTCAGAAAAACTACAAAATAAATCGAGATTACAAAATAGGGTGTTTATCATACATTTCAGTGACTGTGTACAAACATTTTTTTAAAGCGGTTTACTTCAAAATGGCGGCTGTGCAGCGTTTATCTCAAAACTGCATTTTTTAAGTTGGCCGGTAACATAACTCAGACAATTTTCAACCGATTCACTTGAAATTGTTGAATAGATCTTGAAAAATACATTGTCTATGGAAGTACGTAGGATTTTTTTTTATATTGCCTAGTTCATTTGTCATTAACAATTATCTGACGATTTTTAGGCAAATTTTTGGAGTGATAAATTTGCCTGAAAAATCGTCAGATAATTGTTACTGACAAATGAACTATGTAATATAAAAGAAATCCTACATACTTCCATAGACAATGTATTTTTCAAGATATATTCAACATTTGAAGTGAATCGGTTGAAAATTGTCTGAGTTATGTTTCCGACCAACTATAAATATACAGGGTGTCCCATTTTAATCTTACACCTGAATTTTCTCGAAAAATATTGCTCGGACGAACTATTGTGTGGAACAAAACTTCTAGGGAATGAAGGGGGACGTTTGAAAAAAATTTATTTGAGGAGGCAAAATTCAAAATGGCGGCGTTACAAAGGCTGACATGTTTTTTTCAAACGGAAACATAACTTTTTTTTATTGCCAAAAAATTTGTCAGCTGAAAACTAAAAACTTTTGTTGAAAAAATTTTTTGATAAAGTTCATAGTTTTCAAGTGAGAACATCATTTTCAATTATTTCAGATGTATCCAGGATTTGTGTGTGTGTGTGTGTGTGTGTGTGTGTGTGTGTGTGTGTGTGTGTGTGTGTGTGTGTGTGTGTGGGCCCGTGCGTGCGTGCGTGTGTGTGTGTGTGTGTGTGTGTGCGTGTGGGCGCGTGCGTGCGTGCGTGCGTGCGTGTGTGTGTGTGTGTGTGTGTGTGTGTGTGTGTGTGTGTGTGTGTGTGTGTGTGTGTGTGCATGTGCGTGCGTGTGGAACACTGTTGAAAATTTTTGTTTTTTTTTTGTTTTTTTGTTTTCAAATTTGGACGATATTTCATGAGAAAATTTTGGAGGAAAATCGATGAAAAATAGTTTTTTTTCCATTTTAATAGCGTTTGTGCCATTTTCAGGCCCAAAAACGTGTTTCTTTAAATCCTTGACGAACTTTGATCACGATGGGTAGAAAAACACACACACACACACACACACACACACACACACACACACACACACACACCCTGTATGAAATTAATCGCTCCAAAAAAATTATTGTACACAGTCACTGATATGTATGATAAACCCTTTTTGTGATTTCGATTTATTTTGTCGGTTTTCTGAAAAAAAATCCCCGAAAAATCTTTTTTCGGCCTCTAGAGTGGCCTAGGGCCTTAATAAATTCCGGGCCACCTGTCCCGTTAAAATCGATCGTCAACAATCAACAACCGATCGTTCACTCTCGTAACGTCGTATATTTCCAAATTACACTTTCTTCTTGATTTTTCGAAACATACGTCTTCCTGTTTGTTTTCACAAGCACCAATCGATCTTTGCAAAAAAATTCATCAAATTTTCACAGCGTTCCGATAATTCATCACGCGCGATGATCCCCATTGGGTGGCCATCTTGAGCGTTAAGCAACCCAGTGGCGGTAGTTCGTCAAAAAATGGCACTCATCCCATCAACGTGAATTTACCTTCGCATTCGAGTTCACATTCCGCTTTTTATTTTCGTTTCACCGTTTGCACTTGGTCGGTGTGCCTATGTCCTGGTTAGCCTTCCATTGATCAATCGGTATCCAACCGATCGTTGAATCTTCGCTCCACTGCCAAGGAGCGCCATTTTCCTATAGGGGGGCACAGATCTGGTGCCGGTCCTTCTCCAGACTCCGACCACGGCAGCTGCGCCGGAAGTCCCGAGATGGATCTGTTGGCCGAATCCTGTTGGCCCGTTGATTCCATAATCCTGAGGCGAGATCGGCAGGCCGTCAGGATTCGCTTGATGGCCGATGTTGACGTTCACTTGATGAGCCCCGTAATTGGGCAATCCGTAGTAATCGGATGCTCCCAATGACTGCGAATGATGATCCAGATTGTTGTTGTTCTCCAGAATGGACACGTGGAACGGCTGCGTCTGATGAGGGTAGTTGTAGTCGACGAAGTTGGACGCGGGTGGCCTGAAGCTCTCGAGTTTCTGGACTTTCGGAACTTCCGGAATTGGATTGAGCACGTTGTGGATTTGGAACGCCAGAGATTGATGATTGTCCTGACCCAGAGGCTGATGGACTTGGCTCAATTGAGGCGAACTTGCCAATTTCGTTCCATAGGAATCGTAGATTTGGGCGTTTCCAGGATAACGATGATAATTCCCGTTGTTGGTGTTGTCCTGATCGGTGCTGAGAGGAAGAGGATACGTTGGACCGTTCGAAGACGATTGGTAATCCTTGCTATCCGTTTGATAAGCCGGACTATCCTGATGATCATCGTGGTGATCGGGAATTTCCTGATGATCGGTATGTTCAGCCGTTGGTTGGCCGGAGTTCAGAACTCCGATGATTTTGGCTATAGTGGTGGTTCCCTTGGGTGGTCCACCGAAACTATCCTCGAGCGCTGCCAAATTTGAATCGCTATCCTGTCCCGTTGACAATGGCCCGTGATTCTCGTCGCTTTGTTCCGGATTCGTCTCCTTCACGATCACCACACCCGCGTCGTTGTCCACGCCGTCGTCTGTAAACGTTACGTCAGTAAGTCCAGTCGTTTAGTTCCATATGGGATCGTTTTTATCGTTTTTTTAGTCTAGTGATTAGTTTCCTTCAGGGTTGCAAATAATGCATTACTTTTTGTCATGCATTAGCGTTTTCAGCACTCATTACTTTACATTTTGTAATGAACAAAATGTCATTACCCATTGCGTTACATTCAGTTACAAATTTCCATTGCTCGTTACATTACATTTGGCAATGTAAACAATTGCCATTAGTCATTATATTGGATTTTGTAATGTGAAACATTTTCATTACTCATTACATTGGAATTTGTAATGTAAAAAAAAATCATTCCTCATCATATTACATTTTGTAATGTGAAATGGGATTTTTTTACATTACAAAGTCCAATGTGATGAGTGATGGAAATATTTTACATTACAAAATGTAATGTAATGAGTAATGGAATTTTTTCACATTAGTAATGCAACACAATGTAAAAAATCTCCATTACTCATTGCAATGTAATGAGGATTATTATTCGTTTCCCATTAGGAGCAGCGGTTTTTGCACTGGGTCGATCTGACCCGAAGGGAAACAAATAATAATCCATATTACCTTGTAATGAGTCATGGAGACTTTTTACATCACATTGGTAACGTGAACAAATTCCATTACTCATTGCATTAAATTTCGTAATGCAAAAAATGTCCATTGCCCATTACAACGTAATGAAAATATTTCACATTACAAAATGTAATGTAATGAGTAATTGAAATTTTTTACCTTACAAATTCCAATGTAATTGGTTATGGAATTTTTTTACAATACAAAATATAATGTAATAAGAAATGGACATTTTTTACATTACAAAATCCAATGTAATGAGTAACGGAAATTGTTCACATTACAAAATATAATGTAATGAGTAATGGAATTTTTTTACATTACTGAATATAATGAAATGGGTAATGAAGTATTTTTTTCATTACCCATTAATAAAGTAATGAATAATGCATTACTTTATTCATTATAAATTTCGCAACCCTGATTTCCTTTCTCCAAAGCTCCTATCTCTTGCTCTAATCCAAATTAATCATACTCCTATAGCCCTCGTCGACGCTTGATTTTTCTCGAGCATACATGCGTTCCATTTCTCTTCGTGACCATCGTCACTCAACTTCCTGCGGATTGTTTTACGCATACAACAGTCCGGACTCGCCATATTTTGTTATGTTAATTATGATTATATCGAACGGCGAAATTGGGTGCCGAATTGGGCATCGCAATTGCGCGGAGGTGGAACGAAATTCACGGTGGACAATCTGTGAAGATCATTCACAATGGAGTTGTTTTTTGGTATTTTTGTTTGAGAGGGATCCAGCAGTTATCTCGAGGGGTGATGAATAAATTGCTCGAGAAGTTAGGAGATAAATGTATTTGATTTCTTTACAAATGATTATTCCAGCTGAACTCGGACAACTACTTACCTCACCATCGTTGATTATAGATTTCCATAGTGAACAACCTCGCTCCTGGAGGAAAAAAACACCGATTTTTTTTTTTTCATTTTACCCCCCGTGCCCTTCTGCGGCTGCAAAAATAGAAAAGTCTACCCGAGCTGTGTTTTAAATTGAGAACAAAAATTTAATACGTTTGAGACCTGCTTTGTGCTTTTTTCACCAAAGATCAACTTTCCTTCCGATGTTTACTATTTTTTGTGGCGAAGTCTCAATTTTGAGGATGATTATTCGATAGTTGGGATGCCAGAAGATTACGTTTCCGGTCTACATAAACATCCCAAAGGAATTGAATTTGATCTGAAACGGTATTTCTGAAGTTGTTTTTACGAATAATCATGCCCAAAATAGAAATGTTACAAAAAAGATGGTAAATATCGGAAGCACAAGTTGAGCTTTGCTGAAGATTGCACAAAACCGGTCTGAAACGTATAAATTTTTTTTCAGAATTTAAGAGACCGAATTTAACACCAGCAGTCAGGTTTTTCCTTATGGAAATCTATAATCAACGATGGTGAGGGAAATAGTTGTCTGAATTTAGTTGAAACACCCCATATATGTATATATATATATATATATATATATATATATATATATATATATATATATACACATGTATGTATTATATATATATATGTGTGTATATATATATATCCTAAAAAATATACATATCTAAAAGTTATGTAAATATTGATAATTTGCCTAAGAGAAAATTAGGTTATTATGATCTCAATGTGGAGGATTTTTTTTCGTGAAATTAAAGTAATTTCCTACCAGAGAATAAAGTGAGTGGAAAAAAGTGCTGGAGAAAATCACATGTAAGAAACAGAAGCGAGGAATTACAGAAAAAAAGATATATGTGTGTATATATATATATTAGGGTGTGCGGAAAAAAATCGATATTTTTTTTTTCGGTTGCATCCACCAAAAAAAGGTGAATTAAGGTAAAAAGAGAAAAATCCTCGAAGGAGAGCTCGAACAAAAATTATTTCGAACGGCGCATTGCATTTGAATACTTTCCATAAGAATAACACAGGAAAATATTGGCACTTCTGAACGTCGTAGTAAAACTCTTCAGGAAAAAATCTCACAAAAATGTCAATAAGATATTCTGATAGAGAATTGAATTCCCTACAAAAAAAGTTCCTACGAACAATTAGCTTAGAACAACCGTTCAAGTGGTATCGCTGTCTGAAATTAAATTTTATTATTTAAGCGGCGTGCGCGCCATAGCACACGCTGCCACCTGGCGGCAGCATGCGGTAGCTCGTAGTGCAAAATTACAAGCTTCACACTAGCGCCACGAACGGGAAACCGCGACATTTTTCGCCCATTTTGGCACCAAATCAAGATCTGTCACTGCTACAAAATTTCATTCGTTATTGCGAAGTGAATCCTGTAGTAGGGGAGGCTGCCTCGAAAAAATTAGCCAGTCACTTGTGGTACTTTAACGAGAAAATTGTTGCTTTATCGTTTTTCGACAATGCTGTGCCGATAAGTGTGAAGGCAAAAATGGTACAAGCTCTGCAATCTCGAGAAAAATCCAAAAATCCTTCCGAGTGAATAATTTAAAAAAAATGATTGGGAAGTGTTGCTGAAAAAAGACATAAGCGATTTCGTTACTCAAGAATCCTTCTTTCTTTTCCAGCCATTCAATTTACCTCGTGATTTTTTGAGAGTAAATATTGAATTATGGCCGGAAAATGCCACTTATTTGAGTTTCTCAGATTTTTTTTTAATCCCCAAGTCGTTAATAACGTAGCCGAACGAGGTGTCACTTTGATAGAAGCATAAAACGGTTCATTAACAAAAAACGAAGAGCAGCTACAATATTTATTGGGTGTAGTGCAAAATCATCGACAGAAATACCCTAATTGCAACAAACAGACTCTTAAAAAAAGGAACGATAATTATCAAGGATTATAATGTAAAAACAAATTATTTTATCTTATTAAACCAAATTCATTGAATAAAACTTTTCGAAACACGATCAATGATGGACGTCGTTTCTTTTATATTTCTTGTTGTACTTGATTCTTTTTTGTATCAGAGAAGTATTTTGAGAACGATTCCATGCAAATTGTATGTTAGAGCAGAACATTCTCTACAAAAATAAACCCAAAAAGTTTTTTCGTAAAGCGAAAAATTCGATTTTTATAGCCTTTTGAATTATTTTTTTTTTTTTATCAATTCAATTTCAGACAGCGATTTCACTTGAACGGTTGTTCTAAGCTAATTTTTCGTAAAAACTTTTTTGTTGCAAATTCGATTCTCCATGAGAATATGTTAATGACATCTTTGTGCGATTTTTTTCTGACGAGTTGCACTACCACATTTAGAAATCTCAATATTTTCCTGGGTTATTCTTATGGAAAATATTCAAATGCAATGCGCCATTCGAAATAATTTTTTTTCGAGCTCTCCTTCGAGGATTCTTCATTTTTTACCTTAATTCACCTTTTTTTGGTGGATGCAACCGAAAAAAAAAGTATCGATTTTTTTCCGCACACCCTAATATATATATATATATAATAGCGAAGCACAAAGGCATAAATATGTCCAAGACAAAATAGTAGTTATTTACAAACCCGGAAAAAAACCATCAAAGCATGCAATGACCTGCCAATAAAAACGATCAAAATAATCCCTATTGAATATAGCATGAAATTGGCTGCATCAAACTACGATAAAATTCACGTACTGTTGGAGGGCGCAGCGAAGCTCGAATGGTCCGCGTTGTAACCATCTCCTGGACCAGCGTAGGCATCTGCGCTCGGCGGCGGCCCGTCATAAATGTGATCGACAACTGCGCGATGGAGAATTCCAGAATTGATTAAATGTCTTATGGAGATCACAAAAATTCCGGGGATTTGCCGGTGTGAGAGAACCAGAATTCTCGACCGAAGCCAAATTTATTCATTCGAACGACTTGTTGAATTAATTTACTTGAATTATTCGTGCATTTATTTATCTTATTTTATTTGTTTAATTCAATTTGTTTGTTATTTATTTGTATCGCGTCGTTTGGTTTATGTTAATTAAATGATGTACGTTTATTTAGTGAAGTTATAATTGGTCGTAGATTATGATTAGATTTTGAATTCATAGTCGGGTTTCGTGAGAATAATAATTTTGTTATTTATTAAATTTGTGTATAACTTATTTGTTTTTGTATTTAGTTCTTCGATTTTGAAACAACTTTTCTAATAATCTATTCTTTTTGTTGTTGAAAAATTTCTTAAAAAGTCTGATCTTACGAGTTTCGTATTTTTTTTATTTTAATTTTTCAGTTTGATTTTGTTATTTTCGTACATTTTTTTTTTCATTTAATCTTTTTATTTGTGTACAATTTTTTAGTCTAGTTTTCACATTTTTGTACATTTTGTTGCATCGATTTTTTTTTAATCTGATTTTTTAATTGTACAAACGATGATGACCATTTATTTAATTTTCCATTTTTTATACGAATTGTAGTTTTTTTAATTTAATTTTTCGATGTTCATACAAATTATTATGATAAAAAATTTGTTGCTATAATTTTCGACAAAAGTCGTACAATACTTGAATTTTCGCTATTGGTGGCATTTTTTCTATGCGAGCAATACCAATCTAGAAAAATAAATTTAGAAGATCGGCAATTTTTCAACTCACCCGGCGAGTGTCCAGCTGGAGGCCCGTAGGAATATCCGGGCGGTCCGTACACCGGCCTGTCCGACGCGATAATAGCACTACTGGCCAATGATTTGCCCAGAGATGTTATAGCGTCACCGGCCGAGGCTATAAATCGGCCTTTAGCCGAGACGAGTGCGCCACCACCTTTGACGAGTGCGCCACCCCCGGCGATCGCACCCCCGCCGATCGCTTTGATCGCTTGTATCAGCGTGTTGATTATGGCCTTCTTGAAGTCCCAGATACTGAACTCCCTCTCGTACTGTCGAAACGTAATTTCGGGGGCTCGTGTAATTACAGGACATTGCGATTTTTTTTCATCCTCATTTTACGGGCATCGATTTTTCTGACAGTGGCATTTTTTTAGGACCACGAATTCAGGAGTTTCTAAGGACTTATTCTGCATTTTGGATTTAAAAAAACAGCGTTTTTCAATTACTTTTAGTCGTTTTTTAAATTCTGATTGATTGAGATTTTTTTCGAGTTTTTCAATTTTTTTTAAATTAAAAAAACTCTGACAGTTCATTTTTTTTAATACAGAATTTCGGTCACTCACGAGATACGGTATTCCGAGAGAAAAGAATAGTTATGTAGTACAATTTCGAAAAATATGTCGACCGAATTGGCTCGAAAAAATTGTGGAAGACACTTCGATCGAACTAAATGTACCTGAGCAGCCAAAAGGCAAGTTTTCAGAAAAAAATCACAAAGCTTCAAGTTCCATAAAGAACCTTGTACATTCAAAAAATCGTAGCTCTTTCATTTTTCCCACTTTTTTGACCAAATTGACAGGTGAGTACGATAAGAAACGACATTATCAAGAAAAAAAAACCACAAATTATTCTTCTTCAATTATAATATGAGACTGTGTATATTTATTATTATCATTGCCATTAAATATTTCTCTCGTCGCTCGTCATTTTTCAATCTGCATTTTACATTCGACGCGATCGGCAACAAAATTAAGAAATAAAAACGAGAATAAATTGAAATAAAATATTCCAGCGATCTCCTGTCAAATTCGTTTTGCTGACGGATCAGCGAAGACAATTTTTTAATGCAATGCAGTGTGCACGATGCGTCAGAGAGATTCAGCCCCGAGGGAAGGAACGATAGGACGAATAAATAAAAGGAAAGAAGTAAGGAGAGAAATGGGTGAAAAGGGAGGCAGGGGGGGGAGTAACGACACCAAGCAGGCTAGATTTTCCCTCCATACTCGTGAACGCGCGGTCGACCTACATATCTCCGCACGTCCGTTATACAAATACATCGGAAAAAAGGAAACCAGACGGCAAACCTTTCTGATTTACGTGGTCTCTCATAGAGGGACTTTTTGAAAATTATTTTGTTCGTCGTGCGTAAAAATGTTCAACATAGATGTTTTATTTTGTGGATAAGTGTTCAATTACTTTCCGATGCGTATTTTTTCGATACTTTAAGTTGTACTTTTTAATATTTTTAATACGATTTTTTAAAATTCGTATGGATATATATATATATTTATATATATGTGTGTATAAAAAAATATATATGCAAATATTTATATTCTATTATTAATAAACCACCAATATTTCTTACATTAGTAGACAATATTTAGAACATTGATAAGTGATAATAAATCGCATGCAAATATATATATATATATATATATATATATATATTAGAAAATATAAGTGTTTCAACAATAATTTGATAAAAATATTTTTAAAGTATTTCTCGATTAATTTGTTTTCGTAATGCGAACAAATGTTAATAGATATTTTATTTCCTTTGATTAGTGTTCAATTTTTTTCGATGCCTTTTTTATTCGATACGAAAATTTGTAATCTTTTACACGTGTAATGTGATTTTTTTAAAATTTGTATATATATGAATGCACACGCTATTGATTATTACTGACCACGGTCCTAAATATTATTTACCACTGTTCGAAATATTGGTAACCCAGTAAAAATTGAATGAAAATCTTTAAACAGCGAAACAAAAGTATTTGTAAGGAAATTTGTTTCCCCATGCGTGAAAATGTTGATAGATGTTTCATTTTCTTTGACAAGTTTTCAATTTTTTCCAGGCGTATTTTTTCAATACATAAATTTGCAAACTTTACCTTTTTTAATACAATTTAAAAAAAAATGATCTATATATATGTGCATGCATATATTTGATCATTAGTGATGAACTTTCTAATCATTATCTACTAATATGAGAAATAATGCCGATTCAATATTGATTGAATAAAAAGTATAAAAAATCCACAAGAAAAGTATTTCATAATTATAAAATATATATCTTCACATATTGCTAACGAATATGTATATAATCCACATATATCACATGCAGATAAGTAAAATTTATTTTTATTTATACCGTTCCGATCTTTTGGAACAGTCTTTCGTCTACAGCAGTCCCCTTTATTAATTAACAATATTCCTCATATTAAAGAATATTTTTTATTTTCGCCGATAATTATACACACATTCATAAACATATACAGGGTGTTGGGCGCATGAACGCACACTTTTTTTGGGGTGATTGGAGGGGTCATTTGCTGATTTTTCTTTTTTTTCGTTTTTTTAATTACCCGAAATTTTGCCTGTAAATCGTCATTACAACTTTTTAATTTGTGGTTGTAATAGCACGAAATAAGTTTTGTTGTATGCTGCAGTGTATGTTTATTATAATTAATCATTATTTGAAACAATTGGTTTCAAGTAAGTGGCTCTTGAGCTTCCAGTCTTCAAAATGTGTAAATGTCTGAAACATTTAAACTCCTAAATTGGTTATACAAAAAAACGTATTCTCTTTATTTTTACCACATAACGAATCATTTCTACGACATGTAGCATACCGTTGGAAAGGGTATAAACTAGAGAACTTTTTGAAACACAGCTAAGTTGAAAATACCTTTAAGTTTTTTTTTAATAATGAATTTAGAAGGTGACATTTTTCATACATTTACGCATTTTTAAGACTTTGGAAGCTCATGAGTCATTTTCTT
The DNA here is from genome assembly GCA_944452715.1 of Ophion slaviceki. NCBI lineage: Eukaryota > Metazoa > Arthropoda > Insecta > Hymenoptera > Ichneumonidae > Ophion > Ophion slaviceki. The sequence continues at coordinate 4,145,863 of OX101786.1, read as the reverse complement.
AAAACCAATTGTATCAAATAATGATTTATTTATAATAAACATACATTGCAGAATACAACAAAAGTTATTTCGTGCTACTACAACTTCATACAATGAATTGATGACGGTTTAAAGGCGAAATTTCGGGTAATTAAGGGGTCTTCTTACTTTAGACGCTAAAAAGGCTATTTTCACGATTTTTTTTTATAGGGTTTTATTATAGATATTGTTATAAAGGTTGTTACACTTAATAAATATACTTTCGAAATACTTTTTAAAAAAATTCAAATGTATTTATGTAACCCAAACAAACTTTAAACGCGCTTTTTCGAAACAACGTTTTTCGACGGCTTGTTGATAAAATCTTCGAAACTACTCAACCGATCCTTATGGAATTTCAACCACAAATTTTTTACAACTATAGCTATAGCGCATATCAAGGATTTTTTTCAATTTAGATATTTTATATTTTTTCTCCAAAAACGGTGATAAAAACATTTTTTTTTGTTTTTTCGAAAAGTGTCCGCCATTTTGTTATTTTTGCGGATATTAAAAATTGTATGATATGGGCTATAGCCATCAACATACTGAATCTAAAACCGTTTGATTTTTTTGTTTCGGATGATCCATCTCCGAGATTTCATCAACAGCGCAGACCTACAATTTTTTAGAACATTTTTTGGTAATTGTATAGTTTAGTGACTTTTCTTAAATATGGCGCTAAAATTTATTTTTTGTAATTTTTAACTATAAAACAACATAAATAATGGTGCTATATCGGGGGAACCCATCTTTCTAAACTAACGTGGAAACGTGATAAATATGATCATTGATGTACCAATGTAATGAATAATTGCTGAAAAAGTAAAAGCCCTGAAATTCGCAAATGTTTACAATTTTTTCAAATGTATTTTTTTTCGTAAAAAAATCTGGAATCTAAAAAACCGTCTTCTCCCAACATAACATCATTTTTTACACCACAAAAAGCGATAAATCGCGACAAAAACAATCGGAGGCCATTTTCAGGAAAAGTCACTAAACTATATAATTACCGTACATTTATTAAGCGTAACAACTTTTATATCAATATCTATAATATAAACCTATCAAAAAAATTCATGAAAATAGCCGTTTTTAGCGTCGAAAGTGAGAAGACCCCTTAAAAGAAACAAAAAAAATAATATCCTAATTACCGTGACACTTAGGACATAAGTTCTAAGGGTAAAAAGTAGCAAATAACCCCCCCCCCCCCCCATCCCCGAAAAAATGGTGTCGGTCCATGTGCTGTACACCCTATATATGTGTAATATCCAAAAATAAGAAATATAATTTTTTTTAATACGAATAATCTTCGCCGCGTATGAATCGTTCCGAAAAATAATTAAGGGGTTAGGCCACAGTAACGGGTATAAAATCATGTGCGAATTTAACAATTTTTTTCGTATCTAAAAGTGATTCACTCATAAAATTAATTACACATCTATTCAGTATGAATATCAAGCTATTAGAATTTTATTTTTTTCGATGTACAAAATGGCCGACTACTCGAAACTTCTCGAAACAGCTTTTTTCCAATTGGCGTGACAAATAACTTCAACAACTTTCCCTCGATTTACTTAAAATTGAAAAGTTATGGTCCTAATTGCATTTCGCAGAGAAGTACGTACGGAATTTCTGATTAAGGGAGACTTTGTCCTTGAAATTTTCAAAAAATTAATTTGAGCTCAACATGAGCAGCTAGAAGAAGAGGAGGGATGCCTCTATGGACCAGGCATTGCCGATTAGCGGTAATTATAAACACATTTGTGTAAACACATTACAAAACTTTAAACGCGTTTTTCTCGAAAACACGTGTTTAAAAATGGCTGACATTCTCCTGACCGCTGTAATTAACATATCGACCTGAAATTTGGAGAGCATACTCAGAAAATATGTCTTCACGGAATGACGGATCGTTTTTTCGATAGATACTTTTTTGCATTTGTTATTTATCTTTTTAGGCGAAAAAAAACGCTACAATTCGATTTTTCTTTAAATTGACGCCATTTTCCGAAATTTGTACTAAACGAAAAACCCATCCGTCATTCCATGACCAAAGGGTCACAGATTGATAATATGCTTTGAATTTGTGTTTCAGATCAACAAAGAGGGGGCAGTGATGTCAGCCGTTTACCTCCCGCGATTTGAGGACCTGTTTTCGCGGAGCTGCAACGGCCGCCATTTTAGTTTTTTTTTTTTCAAAAAACATTTTTTTTAACGTTTTGTATATCATGAATAAAAGCAAGAAAAAAACTGCACTCAAAAAGCTTTACTCGTTTCCTTTAAAAAAAATAAAATGTAAACACCTGAAATATGGCACTCCAAGGACAAAGTCTCCGTTAATCGAAAACTTTTCATTTTATGAGCAGTTTATGAGCAGTTGTAACGAAATTTTTCACTGAAAATTCATTTCTTAAGTTCAAATACCTACAACTTTTGAATAAAACAATATTATTTAAATTCCTTACATACCTTTCTAGGTATTCTAATGTAGATTGACGAGAATTTTTTATTTTTGTTCTAGGTAAAAAAATTGTGGATGCTAAATGTCACGCCGTGGAGCGCTGAGAAAAAATGATAAAAAAAGAAAATATTAGAAGTCGACCATTTTGTACATCGAAAAAATTCTAACAGCTTGATCGTCATACTAAATAGATGTGTAATTAATTTTATGAGTGAATCACTTTTTTCTACGAAAAAAATGTTAAATTCGCAAATGATTTTATGCCCGTTACTGTGGCCTAACGCCTTAAATAAAATCACAAAAGTGGGTGAAAGTAAGAATTAAGTTACTAACCGAATGGCCGTAAGGTTCATACTCGTTTGGTGTGTTGGAGGCGGACAGACCGGAAACGCCGCGTGAAAGGCCACTAACCGCACCGACCGCACCCCCGATCAGTTTATTCGCTATTCCGGAAATAAATGACCTCTTTATCCTGTCTTGCATAATAGCGGCGTACCTAGGATCGCGAAGAACCTCTGATGCCGTTGCTCGCAGCTCATCGATTCTCTTCTGTGCCTCCAGTATCTCCGGTTTCGTCTCAACTTCCGGCGCGCTCGTTGGCGATTCATTTTCATCCGGGGCGACTTCCGGTGGCGCATACTGAGGCACTCTCGCTCGTCTGAACGCCGATAATCTCTCCAACTGCGATGCTGCGCGTTTCAATAACTCTTCGCTCGTTTCAGTACTCGCCGTTCCCGCGTTTCGGCTTTTTGCACTCACCCAGCCCACAGCCAGCGTTAGCAGTAGCACTGCTAGCTGTTGAATTAAAAAAAATCATATTTTTCGGATTTTTTACGCTCGGGATACGGATTGTTTATCCCTGCTCGAACCGGGATTTTCACAAGCTTCGTTATTACGTTTATTTTGGAAAATTGTTTTTATTTTCATTTATTGGAAATTTGAGTTGAGTTTAAGATAAAATTGAATTTTTAATCGAGATTGTGGGATAACGTTCCGAAAAGGACATATCTCCGATTAATTTGGAATTTTATGTACCGATGTATTTTTACTCGCTGATCACGAACATGATGGTGAAAACACCCACAAATTTTATCTTCAACCTCAACACTCACAAAAACTGTGTTTTTTTAGTTTTTACATTTTATTCTAATAAATCTTGATCTTAGAAAAAAATGTTTCCTGCAAAAGTTGTAGCCTATGATAACATTGATCTTTTATGTTGTATACAAGTTTTGTCTAAAACCAACCTGTTTCGAGAAAAATGGGATAATGCTTCAAAAAGTAAATTTTCCTAAACTCCATTAGTTTCGATACAGATAGTATCGAAACTAATGGAGGTTAGCAAAATGTACTTGTTGGAGCATTATCTCATTTTTATCGAAACGCAATGGTTTTAGACAAAAACTGTATAGAACATAAAAAATGAATATCTTTATAGGCTACAACTTTTGTGGGAAACATTTTCCTCTAAGATCAACATTTAGCAAAATAAAGTAGAAAAACTTATGAAAAATCAGTTTTTGTGAGTTTTGATTTTGAAAATCAAATTCGCGGGTATTTTCACTATCATATTAGTAATCAGCAGGTCAAAATACATGATTACACGAAATTTCAAATCAATCGGAGGTAGGTTCTTTGGGAAACTACACCCATATTTTGTTAGTATTGTCGAAATTAATATTATGTTATATTCAAATTATTGTCTGGTTATCTGGGAGTCTACATAAGGCTTGACATTTTGTAAATACCTTTTGTTCATTGGATAGTTTTATAGATTAGGGTCTTAACTTTGATTTGCAACAAAGATTTTTTTTAATTCCGAAAATCCACCGAGTCATTTTATAAGCAATTTTATACGGAATTTTTCACTGAAAATTCATACAAATACCTACAACTCAATTCAAATATTTACAACTTTTGAGCAGAAAAATGAGATAATGCCAATAAGTACATTTTGCTAACCTCCTTTTTTTAACCTCCTTAATTTAACTAATGGAGGTTAGCAAAATGTACTTATTGGAGCATTATCTCATTTTTATCGAAACGGAATGGTTTTAGACAAAAACTGTATAGAACATAAAAAATGAATATCTTCATAGGCTACAACTTTTGTGGGAAACATTTTCCTCTAAGATCAACATATATTAAAATAAAGTAGAACAACTTTTTAAAAATCATTTTTTGTGAGTTTTGATTTTGAAAATCAAATTCGCGGGTATTTTCACTATCATATTAGTAATTAGCAGGTCAAAATACATGATTACACGAAATTTCAAATCAATCAGAGGTATGTCCTTTTGGAACCTACATCCATATTTTGTTAGTATTGTCGAAATTAATATTATGTTATATTCAATTTATTGTCTGGTTATCAGGGAGTCTACATAGGCTTGACATTTTGCAAATACCTTTTGTTCATTGGATAGTTTTATAGATTAGGGTCTTAACTTTGATTTGCAACAAACATTTGTTTTAATTCCGAAAATCGACCGAGTTATGACGATCTTGTTAATGGGTCCGATCGACCACATTTTCTATCGAATGACCGGATGATTTTTTTACACGGCTATCGATTTGTTAATAACCACTGATTGAAGCACTATTTTTCGTCAAAAGTCGAACTTTTTTTTCTACAGCTTGCGATTTTCGTAATTTTCCAAATTTCGAAAAAATATCCATGCATACGAAAGGTTTATTAGCATACTAATAGCAATTTGAATGTTTTTTTTCAGATGCCCCTTGTTGCCAGCACCACCTACACCGATTGACCATGCAGCAATGGCGGCACTTTGTTTAAACAATTATAACTTCATTGTTTATTAATATTTGTCAATAGAAAAACTGAAGCTTGGAAAGACTATGCATTAATTATGTGTAAAATCGCAACCTCGTCATACCAACAATCTTATTTTTTCAAATGTTAAAAATCGACGTGCATTCTGGGCCCTAAGCTTATGTAGATAGAAAATAACTTTAATCACTACGAAAAAAGATTCTGCACCACCAAAATGTTAGGGATTTTTTTCTCCCCCTCTCGCAATTACTCATCACGTGGTACTCATTAAATGATTATATTCAACGAGTGTCCCGTTTCCTATGAAAAATATATATGCTCGCGGCTATTAGAGCTGCGTGAAATTATAACTTCAACGTTTGTATAGAAGGAAAGTCTCGAATGACAAATATTGAATTCGATATAAATAAGTATACATGAAACTGGTCATTTTCTTATTGCTTTCGAACTCGCTCTATTTATCCATTCCATTACGTATATACCTATACTTATTATCAATCCATAGATTAGTCCAGATCGGTATTTTTTTCTGGATCGTTGTAGGGAAGGAACGAAGCTCTATTTGTTCACATCGGTCAATTAAGGAATAATTTCTTAATTAAATAAAATCCCATAGAATCAAATGCAATGAAATTATATATAGTAAACTAAAAGAATATTTAAAGATCAACATCAAATTGAATTAAATACAATGAAATCGTATAAATAAAGTAAGATAAAAATAGATAACAACATAAAAAAAAATTGTGATCACGTAAAATAAACTATAATAAATTGAAATTAAAAAAATCAATAAGGTAAACTGTAACATTAAAAAAATAATTCATCTTATGCAGGGTGGTTGGCTAATGGTATATAATGGACCGACACCATTTTTTGGGGGATTGGAGGGTGTCATTTGCTTATTTTTTCACCCTTACACCCTGTGTCCTAAGTGTCACGGTAATTGAGATATGATTTTTTTTCTTCTTTTTCATTACCCGAAATTTCGCCTACAAATCATCATAACTTTTTTGTTTGTGGTTGCAACAGCACGAAATAACTTTGTTGTATTCTGCCATATATGTTTGTTATAAATAAATCATTATTTGATACAATTGGTTTAAACAAAATGACTCATGAGCATCCAAAGTTTAAAAAATATGTCAATGCATGAAAAATGTCAACTTCTAAATTCATCATAAAAAAAACGTATTCCCTTTATTTTGACCACATAATGAATGATTTCTATGAAATGCAGCATACCGTTGGAAAGAGTATAAACTACACAACTTTTTTAAACGAAGCTCAGTATAAAATAGCTTTTAGTATGTTTTATGATTAATTAAGAAGTCGACATTTTTCATAAATTTACGCATTTTTAAGACTTTGGAAGCTCATGAGTCATTTTCTTGAAATCAAGTGTATTAAATAATGATTTATTTATAATAAACATACATTGCAGAATACGACAAAAGTTATTTGGCGCTGTTACAACCACAAACAAAACAGTTGTGACGATTTGTAGGCAAAATTTCGGGTAATTAAAAAAAATCATATCTCAATTACCGTGACACTTAGGACATAGGGTCTAAGAATGAAAAAACTGGCAAATGACTCCCCCAATCCCCCAAAAAATTGTCAGTCCATGCGCCAAACACCCTGTATATAAGCAACGTGTATTTCCATAACATTGTTTTTTCGGCTCTTTTTCGCAATTCGATCATTTTTATCAGAATTTTCTTTTTTAATTTCCCGTCAAAAGAAGAAAAAACTTCCGTCATAAATGATCAATAAGCGTATAAAAAAAATCAACACTCTCTGTATCCACGTAGTCAAATTGACTCAAACGAACTCTGAACTACATAAGAGGATATTTTGATGCAAAGAAATCTGTTTTTTCGGGCGTATAAAAATAATCGTTAAGCGACCCCGAGGGAGACAATTGCCCGACAATTTTTCGCAAGCTCCGTGAACACGTGATTGTCAGATATGAGAATGACTGTCGTTTTTATTTACACAGTGAATTTACATCGTCGCCGGTCACGGAAATGACGTGAGAGGCGAAGACTGAGCTGGCAAGTGGAGCGGCTCCGGTGAAAATCCAGCAGGGAGATGATGCCCGTTTTACACGTACGCGCGAATCTAGAAATTCACGATCCGCGACGAAAATTGTCGTCTGTCATAAATTTACTCTCGAGTAAATACCCCCCCCCCCCTTGTAGTCCTGCCGCGGTAAGGAGAGAGAGTGAAAAGTAAGGTACAAACGATGACGCATCTTTCAGCGATGTGCGTCGGCCAACAACGTCACGAAATTTTTTATTACTTTCTCCGCAGGTTTAGAAAGGACCTAACGCTCCTTATTACGTAAAAATCGAAAGGCATGCGATACAAAAAAATAGAGTTATAAAATCCCAAATGAAATTTTGGTGTAAAAATCCAAACGGATTTTGTTTAGAAAAAGTTATTTTGTCCTTTAAACTGAAAAGGGAGTACCATTTCATCCATCAATCGTTGTGATAATGGGTAAAAAGTCGCGAGTCAAAAATTTCGCCACCGAACGATCACGTTTTTTGGGGCCGAGTTGAAATTCCAAACTTTGAATGCTCCGACGGTTTAAAATTCCGAATTTTAATGTTCCGAAATTTTTGGGGCCGGGTTGAAATTCCGAACTTTGAATGGTCAGAACGCTCAAAACTCCGAAAGAATTTTACACGAAAGACCAAAAGTCCGAAAAATCTTAACACCATCAAAATAATTCGGCAATGGAAGTTTTAAAAGTTTCAAAATTTTCAATAAATCAACGAATTTTTTCACGAATTTTTATTTATTAAGAAGTGATTTCGGGTCAATTTTGAAATTTGTCTCAACAATGTTGTACGTTCTACATCATTTACAGTCAACTGTGTAGACTTTCGCTGGCATAATTTTCACATGAGGGCCGGGTTGAAATTCCGAACTTGGAATGCCCCGAGGGTTTAAAATTCCTAATTTTAATGTTCCGAAATTATAAGGTTCGTCAAGATTATGCCAGCGAAAGTCTACACAGTTGACTTTAAATGATGTAGAACGTATAACATTGACTAGTCTAATTTCAAAATTGACGTAAAATCACTTCTTAATAAAAAAATTCTTGAAATAATTCGTCGATTTATTGAAAATTTTGAAACTTCTAAAACTTCCATAGTCGAATTATTTTGACGGTGTTCAGATTTTCGGAGTTTTGGTCTTTCGTGTAAAATTCTTTCGGAGTTTTGATCTTTCGGAGTAGAATATTTTCGGAGTTTTGAGCGTTCTGATCATTCAAAGTTCGGAATTTCATCCCGGCCCCTGTTTTTTCTCTTCTTTCCTACGGTTTTATCTGAATATCTGATATGAGAAGCTATGGAAAAGCGGAACATCAACCCGAATGAATTTTAAAAAATATATTAATTAATAATTATTTATTGAAAAAAATAAAATATCAATTTCCAAAGTGCGGATTTACAAAATCGCGATTCCATTGAATCCGTTAGATTGTTAAACAACAATTATCAATAGCTAATGATCGTCAAAAATCCCAAGATTATCATCACCAATCCACGAAATCTGAATCATTTTTCCCTTGAAATCTTTTGTATGAAAAAAAACGCTTATAAATATGTCGATAAACGTTATTTTTGTGAAAGTCAATTTTATTTGAATTTGCAAAAAACTTTATCGATGAAAACAGGATTAAAAAAAATTGTGGCATTAAGGGGTTAGGCCACAGTAACGGGTATAAAATGATGTGCGAATTGAACAATTTTTTTTCGTGTGAAAAAGTGATCCACTCATAAAATTAATTACACATCTATTTAGTATGTCGATCAAGCTGTTAGAATTTTTTTTCTTTTCGATGTACAAAATGGCCGACTACTAATATTTTCTTTTGATATCTTTTCTTTTAGGCGCTCCGCGGCGTGACATTTAACATCCACAATTTTCGACCTAGAACAAAAAACAAAAATTCTCGTCAATCTACATTAGAATACCTAGAGAAGTACGTACGGAATTACAAAATATTGTTTTATTCAAAAGTTGTAGGTATTTGAATTGATTTGTCGGTATTTGAATGAATTTTCAGTGAAAAATTTCGTATAAAACTGCTCATAAAATGAAAAGTTTTCGATTAATCAGAAATTCCGTACGTACTTCTCTGCGAAATGCAATTAGGAACATAACTTCTGAATTTGAAGTAAATCGAGTGAAAATTGTCAAAGTCATTTGTCACGTCAATTGGAAAAAAGCTGTTTCGAGAAAAACGCGTTTAAATTTTTCGGTACTCTATGGCCGTGCCAGAGGTGGGCTTACGCTATACGCTCATAGTCGACGAAAAAAAATGTTTTTCGTCGACTATAAGAATTCGTTAATATAAGAATATTAACTTATTCTTATGATGACAAAGCACCGTTTTAGCGAAAAAAATCGATTTTTTGAAAATTCTACTTTGGCCTTACCCCTTAACGCCGGAACGTTCATTTTCCCGTACCAATATAAAAATAATATAATTAGCGTGATAAATATAATAAATATGTCAATGAATTTTATCGTTATTCTCACTCCAACATCGTAAAGATATTAGGTAAATTTTACAACGCGAATCTGTCAGACTCGTAAAAACAATTGAACGTCAAAATTATCCACAAAATTATAACGAACACGTTACTTCCGTACCGCCGGTTAGACACCCAATTAGCGTCTACGTAAACGTGACCCTCGAGATAGATGTTAAACTATGCGAGTCGAGTTCCGGTTGCCGCTAGCTACAGTAATAGGGTTTTTTCTTCTTTTAATTCTATTAACTCGGATTTGCGGTCGGCGGGCGTATTTTACGATTTGCGCTTGTCGAGCGTACGCCGGCGAGAGTGAATTACCGAATAATGTCCTTGATCTTGCGGATGCTGGGCGGCCGGCATGCAAGTACGGGCTGGGTCGATTCTGTATATACCTGACCCAGATAACGGAAGTCAGAAAGGATGGACGACGAGTCCGAGGAACTGTCCGTGGTCGGCTTATGCGAATGGTCCGACGTATATATATATATATATATATATATATATATATATATATGAGGTAGTCCAGCCCAAGTGTGTAAACCCGTAACCCTGACCCTCTCCGATTTCTTTGATTTTTAAAAATATTATCGCATTGAGTCTAAAATACACCCTCATATTTTTTTAAGATTTTTCCAAACATTCCTTATTTCAATAAAAAAAAATTCTGAATAGAAAAACGCCATTTTTTAAAAATCTAAAAAAATTCTGAAAAAACCGTGACAATATATATAAATTTTCAAGCTATCACCCGTAGTGGGCAGACTTTTTTTTCTGTGTTTTACCAGCTATTAACGTTCTCAAAATTTCAAAAAATCTCAAATAGCTCACCTTGAGCAGATACTGAATTATTTTGGTACTCAAATTAATTTCGTTGATGATTTTCGAATAATGAAATAGGAATCACCGGCCTTAAATTGAAAACATTACCAGTATTTTTATTAACCGATTTGAAAACGAATTAGCTATAAAAAAAGTGCAAATAAGGTTATGTTAATCTTTTTTTGTAGGCTGTAACTTACAAGCATTGACCAAGGACTCAGTACACCCTTTGGAACATTATACCGATTGTTTGGCCTTAATAATATGTACCGATCCAACTCCAGAGTGCTACAGTGGAACATATACATGTTGCCCAGGAATAGAAACACTACACGACTTCCTTAATCATGTTTTGGAAGAAAAGGATATTGACTCTATTACTTATAAACATTGGATATCAACGCCACGTACGAATCTCGAAACCACGATCGAAAACGCATCCGAATTTGTCGACGACTTCTGCGAAAAAGTAAAAATTCTTTTACCGCATTCATTTATCACAAAGCAGCAAGGAAATTTTATGAAAGTAACGAAAGAGTCGTTACAAGACGGTGAATTTCTCGTTCATTGTGACTTCGCGGAAAATTACGACTTCGTCGTGCAAAATCCTGCTCCCGGATTCCACTGGAACAACAATCAGGCAACGATATGTCCTGTTGTATATTTCAAACATAACGGTGAAATTAATCACAAAAGCTTGGTGGTCATTTCAGATTGCTTGACGCATGATTCAATAGCCCTTTATGTTTACACCAGAATTATAATTGATTTTGTAAAATCAATCAACGAAGCGGCTTCAAAATTATATTATTTCTCGAATGGAGCCCCACAACCATTAACATTTTTTTTTAACTTTAAAAACATATAAGGAGGATTATGGCATCAGTGCAGAGTGGCATTATTTTCCAACAGCTCACGGTAAAGGTGCTTGTGATGGCGTAGGGGGCACCGTATTAGCCGCCCGTGCCAGTTTGCAGTTACCACTTGATCGCCAAATAATAACTCCGCGAGGACTTTTCGAGTGGGCTTCACAATCGAACAATCTTCCCAATATTCCAGTGAAATTTTCACCTGAAGATCGGTACAATGAAGCAAAAATATTATTGGAAAGTCGATTCATCAATAGCAAGCGAATACCGGGAACGCAAAAATTGCACAGCATAATTGCTCAAATAAACGGCATTGTAAATGTAAAACGATGTTCTACGAGTGAAAAATATGTATGGTATAAAATTCGAAAACATAACTAAAAACTTTCCAGATGATTGGATTTTAACTGTGGATTTTTGTATCTATGTTCTCATGGCAATAAATGGAATAGTTCGTTTTTCAATCGGTTAATAAAAGTACTGGTAATGTTTTCAATTTAAGGCCGGTAATTCCTATTTCATTATTCAAAAATCATCAACGAAATTAATTTGAGTACCAAAATAATTCAGTATCTGCTCAAGGTGAGCTATTTGAGATTTTTTGGAATTTTCAGAACGTTAATAGCTTGTAAAAGACAGAAAAAAAAATCTTCCCACGACGGGTGATAGCTTGAAAATTTTTATATATTATCCCGGTTTTTTCAAAATTTTTGTATATTTAAAAAAATGGCGTGTTTTTCAATTTTTTTTAAAATAAGGGATGTTTGGAAAAATCTAAAAAAAATATGAGGGTGTATTTTAGACTCAATGCGATCATATGAAAAAAAAATCGAAGAAATCCGAGAGGGATTGGGACACTTGGGACACACATATATATACTTGGGTATTCCATCCCAAGTGTGTAAACCCGTAACCCTGACCCTCTCGGATTTCTTTGATTTTTTTCATATGATCGCATTGAGTCTAAAATACACCCTCATAATTTTTTTAGATTTTTCCAAACATCCCTTATTTCAAAAAAAAATTGAAAAAAAGCCATTTTTTTATCTACAATATATATATATATATATATATATATATATATATATATATATATATATATATATATATATATATATATATACATATATGAATATATATATATTCATATATGTATTATACACACACACATACATATGCATACATACATGCAAAGATGTCGGATATTCCACGCCATTTCAGCTAGCCGGTGACGAATTTTGGGAAATTTTGGGACGAAATTTTGGGAAATTTTCCAAAAATCATATTTACCATGATAACTCGAAATCCTTAGACTTTGGACTAATGTAACGTAGATTAGATATGTTGCTACGGTCCCTAACCGCCCTAAGGCTTTGCATCGACCTTCCTAACACCCTGTATATAAACACACAACCGGCCGAAAGTTTGCGGACAGTTCAGATAATTGCAAAACTTCCGATCACTTTGGATAACCAACTTATACAGAGCTATATAATATATTCGTGAAATAGGAAATGAAATGAACTGATATTATTGTAAAATTATTCGGCAATTATCAAGTGATCGAATGTATTGCAATCATATGATGTGTCCGGGAACTTTTGGCCGGTAGTGTATACACTACTGGCGAAAAGTTTCCGGGCAAAAATTTTAAACAGTGCCGCAACAGTTTTCTATGACATTTCGCCGGTAGTTGGCTTAGACCAATTTAATAAACGGCATTTTAAAGAGGAGGGATTCGTCTTCATTTTGGATTTTTTGAAAAATATTGACGATTTTTCTAAATTTTCTACGATTTTTTTTTCCAACAATATTTAGTTTTTTGCGAAACAATAGATAATTTGAAAATTGCTCCGGAGTACGAAAACGATGAGATTTAGAACAAAACCTCAAGATAGCAAAAAAGTTGCGTTGCTTCTTGTACGTTTACGACAATTTTCTCAGATTTTTGTTTCGACATTTTTTTTTCATCTATTTCCGGTCAAAGCTCGATTGATCTGAACACCATAACAATAATATGATTAAATTCGGCGAGAGGTGGTTTATTCGATGATACCAAAGTTTAACATGTTACTCAACAATTTAATTATAGTACGGTTACCAAATTATCTATTTTTTCGCAAAAAACGAAATATTGTTTGAAAAAAAATCGTAGAATTTTTTTTTAAAGAAACGAAATTAAAGCTTAGGCTTCCCCCTTTATGATTTTGGTCGAAGAAATGTAAAAAAAAATTGTTTTAATGCAAACGGGGTCCACTCGAAAAGGAACAAAAAGACGACGAATAATGGTCGTTTCCAAAACCGGGTGCTAATTGTAAAAAAAATCGTAAAATTTTTCAAAAAAGCCCAAGTAAAGGTAAATCGCTTCTCTTTGAAATGCCGTTTATTAAATTGGCCTAGGTCAACTACCGGCGAAGTGGCATAAGAAACCGTTCCGGCACGCGATTTTTTCTTCAAATATTAGTTAACAAACGAAAATTATTCAATCGTATTATCGATTTGCAAGGCAAGTTACCATGTCAATTATTTCTTTCCGGAAGGAAAAACATTACTTTTCCGAAGGTGTATTCGAACCCGTGCTTGATCCAGCTTGCACGTTCCGCGCGCAATGAGTAACCACTCTTCATTAATTGGACTTTGAACGCGAATATCTCGGACAGTTTTTGTCGCCCGATATTTTGAAAAAATGTGTTTTTCTCGCGACGACACACCTTATATGCTCACAAAGAGAAGCCTAATGGATGTCAATCACCCTGTATATATATATACATAGAAAGTATGGAGAAAGGAGATATTTAGCACATTCGGCTGTTTTCTGAACGATCCTCAAACTTTTTCCGGAACTTTAATTCTGGACACCGGAAATTTACATTATTAGGTACCTTTCTATAAATATGCTTACATTTGCCTTGAGGGTATTTTGAAGACATTGAGTTTGCGCGATGTTGAGTATGGGGACAATGGGTTACTACAAAGACGGTCCTTGAAGTTCAACAAGTCTTTCAAATACCTTGCCGCATATATATATATATATATATATATATATATTCGCGGTGTGAATTTTTCGAAGTGAGAGGACTACTCGACACGCATTTCTTCAGCGTTACGAACCCATCTGGTTTTTTCCCGAACATCCCGGAGAAAGGTGAAAGGATGTTGATATATTCATCCCCGAGGCAAGGACAAAATTATTTTGTTTTCTTGCTACGTTTCCTCAAACTTTACTTCCGTCATAAATGGCTCAATGCGTCATATAACGAAGGAGGTCGACCTCGGTTGTTCAGTAAATGTTGTATCTACGAATATTGTGTAGACTCAGGTTATGAGGCTCGATTTATTACGATAAATTTGTAATTTTTTTTCGAACGTGCAAACTTTACCGGGACTTATTTGCGGCAACTGAATGATTTTACGTGTCGATGTTCCTGTCAACTTCTTGGCAGTGTCGACCCTGATATTTTTAGCTTCGTCACTGTTGACTCTGTTGCTGTGGTCATTGTCACTGTCAACTTTGTTGCTGTCAAGATCGTCAGTGTGAATTGTGTTACTGTCAACTTTAACCTGCAACATTCGGGCTGCTAGCTTTGTCCTGTCAATTTCGTCTTGTCAACTTCGTTCTGTCAAGTTTGTGATGTCAACTTTGTCCTGTCAACTTTGTTCTGTCAAGTTTGTGTTTGCGAGTTTGTCCTGTCAACTTTGGCTTGTCAACTTCGTCGTGCCAACTTGGAGTTGTCAACTTCGTGTTGTCAACATCGTCCGGTCATCTTCGCCCTGTCAACTTTATCTTATCAACTCCGTCCTGTCAACTTCGTCCTGTCAACTTCGTCCTGTCAACTTCGTCCTGTCAACTTCGTCCTGTCAACTTCGTCCTGTCAACTTCCACCTGTCAACTTCGTCCAGTCAACTTCGGCTTGTCAACTACGTCCTGTTAACTTCGCCCTGTCAACTTCGCCCTGTCAACTTCGCCCTGTCAACTTTGCCCTGTCAACTTCGCCCTGTCAATATCACCCTGTCAACTACGACCTGTCAACTTCGCCCTGTCAACTTCGTCCTTCCAACTTCGCCGTGTCAACTTCGCCCTGTCAACTTCGTCCTTCCAACTTCGCTCTGTCAACTTCGCCCTGTGCACTTTGCCCTGTCAACTACGGCCTGTCAACTTCGTTCTGTAAATATGTTGTTGTCAATACCGTTTCGTCTATTTCTCCCTGTCGAGTTAATCCAGTCACGTTTATCTACGTCTTCTCACATTGTTGATCTCCACTGTCCACCTACCAAACTTCCATTCCCTCGATTCCCCTCCTGTCACCTGGAATTCCATCAATCATAATGCCTCGAGATTGCTCCGATGCGATTTTCTACTCGTACCCAAGAAAATTGACCAAGATACGTAGGGATAAGAAAAATTAATTGACCAGTTTCTCGTAGAGTGGAGTGATGTTAAAAAAAGAAACAAAAAACGAATGAGCCACAAGAAGCGCGAGCAATCCGATATGTTGGACGGTAGGTGGGATCGGTCGAAACCGGTGAGAAGAAGAAGAAAGGTTACGGGCAACGGCAACTTTCTCGCAAAGAGTTCCGACTTGGAAGCGAGAACGTTCTTGCGGCCCATCGAGAAATCGTTGAATCAATCACACATGCAAACCCCTACTGCAAATATTTTTCTGCACGAATGTTTCTTAGATTCACGTCGAATATTTTTCCACAACAATTGATTCCATACTTTTTTTTTCAATATTATTTGCAAGTTTTTATTTTATTTCAATATTCAAACACCTTCGATCAATTTTAATTCACTATGAAAATTAAGTATGAACAATAAGAATGAACATGTATATCTATTTTTTGCTAATACATTTATTGTTGATTTGTAATGTAATTGATTATTTAATAAATTGAACATTATTTGATGTTCGTGAGTTTATTATTATTAAATACTACGATTCATAATAACAGTAATAATTATTATTATGATGAAAAGCATTAATTATGACGATTAATAATGATTATTATAATTATGGTGCTCGTAATTATTATAGCATTAAGTATTAATAGCATATGATAATAACACAGTCGTTAACATGTAATAACGATGAATTGATTATCATAAATAATTTGGATAAGAATTTGCAAAATCCATATTGTTTACAAAATGTTCTGGACAGTTTATTCGTAAATTTAATATATCGTTTGTGCGAAAAGAAAACCAATGATTTCATGTTTCCGTACGAACGTGATATACTTTCTAACTGGTAAGGCCTACATTTGACTTTCGATGCACTTCTTCCTCGACCAAATCACTCACGCCCCCCCCTCTCGAACCATTCACGGTACATTTGCATTAAATGCTTTTGAAAAACATTTTAAACATGAGAAACCGAAAAATCGAACGTGGGTTCCCGTCAAAAGATCATTACGTCACTTCCCATTACAATATTCGAGAAGAAAAGTGAGAATAATTTAAAAAACCGAGATGAAATCTTACGTAATCCAGCCCGTTCCAATTTCACTCTTAATATTCGACTTTCGAATTTTCGAAAACCGCGCTCGCCCTATTCGGTCGTCGCAATAATTCGTCTGTTATTTATATTATTTGTGAGCAGAGTCGTTGAAATATATGCTTTTTTGCTACATGGCTTCTTTGCATTTATTTTTCAATAGAAACAAAAGTCTACACATCTTGCGATAGAAGCGCGATTTTTTTTTTGAGTTTTTGAAGCAGTTATATGGTTTAGTGTTTTTTTTTATAATTAGCAACACGAAACACGAAATTAACTATTAAAACAATGGGTCAAATGAATTTCGAGTTTTAAAGTTAAAGTCGAGGTGAAAGAACCCGGAAGCGTGAGCATATCTTGTGGATCCGGGCATTCACGAGAAACTTTCCGATAGCTTGTATAGTTTGCTTCGAAACTTTTGAAATATTTATTCGTTTATCTACATATATATGATGGGTAAAAAAAGTATTTGTTCACGTCTTTCTCTAATTATCCTTTGAAAAGAAACTTTATTACGTTTCTGTGTTCGATAGCTCATCCTAAATATACACGGTGTCTATTTACAAAAGCTTTGGAAAACACGAACAGAAAAATAAAACCAAATTAACAACAGTTTCGTGCGAGATGTACAAATACTTTTTTTACCCACTGTATTTCGAAAGCATCGCAGAAAACTGCACAAAAATTGACTTATAAATTTCCATTATATATTGTCCATTTATCATTATTGATTTGCATGATACAGATATATATAAAAAAATCAAGTAGAGATTGTTTGAAGTATATTATATATATATATATATAAATTCGAATTATATATATCCATATGTGCGTGTGTGTAGTTAAAAAACATTGCAGAAAACTGCAAAAAAAATTGACTTCATAATTTCCAGTCTATGTATAAATGAATCCAGTCAATATATGATTTCCATTATTCATTGTCCATTCATCATTATACATTTTCATGAGACATTTGTAATAAATAACTTCAGGGAAATATTGTTTGAAGCTTTCTGCGACGCTTTTCGAAAATATATATATTTTAAAAACGTCGAAAAAAACTGCAAACAATTTTTACTTGAAAATGTCCATATTGTGTAGATTTGGTTATTGGAGTGACTGATACTTTTGTCAACTTTTTTACATCACATATGTGTGTGTAGATGTAAATTGAATATAGATAGAATTGAATAAATAAATATACTCATGTCAAATTGTATTCGTACATGTACATATATTATGTACAGAGCTAGCCAAAAATTGTGGGTCACATGGTTTTTAATAAAAAAATATGGAATGTGGATAAACTTGAAAAAATATTGTTTGATGCCCTGTACTTAGAAAATTAAAGAATGCATTGACGAGTTAAAAAAATGGATTGAAAAAAAAATATTTTGCAAGTTTAAGAAAAGGTAGATTAAGAAAGTAAAAAATCAAAAAATGTAGTTAAAATTCAAAAAAATTGTATATTGAAAATTTAGAAAATGTATTTACAAGTTTATCAATATAATTTATAATATTTATTTAAAAATATATATATAGATGTCAGAAAAAATGTATACGTATGATTGTGTGTGGGTGTAAGTTCGGTCAATTAAATTATCGACATATTTATAATTACGTATTATAGTCCAACATTTTTTCATCTCTCGACGGTCACTTTATCTCATAAATATATCTGAGATCGTTCATTTTTTCGTATAAATTTACACAGACGATCGCACGATAACGCCGGGTAACACTTTTTCACAGAGATACATATGTACTCGTTGTTCTAACATCGATCGATAGTCAATTATCGATTTTCCGTAATACACGATAGAAATTCCGTTAAAAGGTAATAATTATAATATTAATAATATATATCCCCGCGAATAGCGTCGGTTTTATTTTTTCGCGGAAATGTGGCGCTTTTCTGAGACATCGCGTGCGTGATATGATGTGTATACCTTCATGGTGGAAGTTCGCGATATAGACCTCTCTTGGGGAATAACACGGTCACTCTCACTTAACTCACTGAATGGCGCCAACGCAATTTCCTTCTACTTATATCGACTCCCACCTTGAGGGCCACGATCAGCGACGAGACACGCATCGCACGCCTTGCGCGTGCTTTGTCTTATTCTCCCGCGACTTCGTATCCTCCCCGTGTATGGGTATAAATATATAGATATATACAGGGTGTCCCAGAATCGATGGTAGTCGCTGGAATGGAAGGTTGGGGGTGAAATTCTGAGTCGATTGATATAAGCATGTATGGGGATCAGATCAACCCCTGAATTATTATTAATTTTTAAAGGCGGACCAATCAGGGGCGCCCGATGAGCCAGCGTACGTTGGTGAGTGGCACGCACGTGCAGTAGTGGCTGGCGGGAGCATCGCACCTACTGATTGGCCCGCCTTAAAAAATTAATAATAATTCAGGGATTGATCTGAGACCCATACATACTTATATTAATCGACTCAGAATTTCAACCCCGACCCCTCTTTTCCGGGACTACCATCAGTTCTGGGACACCCTGTATATACAGGGTGTCTCGTTATGAATGGATAGTGCTGCAACTGTCGATAGATCAGATCAAGTCCTATATGCTGCAATTTCAGTTTAGTAAAAGTCCGACGGTTTTCGAGATAAAAATCATCTGCTTTTGGTTTTTCGCATGCCATTTCTGCAAATGATAACTTTTTTTGACCCGATTTTTAAAAAATACTCTTGGTTATTTGTTTTATCTAGAAAAGTTTTCTTTTTAACCTTAAATGTTAAGGAAACTGTATGAAAAAAGATCGTATGCAGAATTTTCATACAAACCAATTCGAACATCTGACTTTAATAGCCTGCCGTGTAAAAAAAGGTACTACGCATGTCGTGCCAATTACTTTTAAAAGTTGCTGATTTTTTTCCGAAAGCAGATGATTTTTTTTCCGAAAAATAACATAAAGCCAAAAATTTTGGAACCCTTGGGAATTTACTAAACTGAAATTCCAGCATATAGTGGGACATGATTTGACGTATTGACAGTTGCAGAATTATCCGTTCATATCTGGACACCCTGTATATATATTTATTCGAAAAAATCGAGGCTGCGCAAAATTTGGCAAATGGGACACGATTTGTATGGAACGTCGCGAGCCTGGCGGACCTTTCGTCGTCTCTCGTTCATGACTATTCTCCTTTGCCTTTTTCTTATGTTCGTTTGTTTTTTTTTCTATCAACAGCCTGTGACGGGCAATAAGTGATATCGAAATTCCGAGGAAATTTTTGGGGAATATATTTTTTTGATTATTTGATGACGGCGTAACGATTTCTTAAAAAAGGGGGGACACTTTCCTTTTTTGGGACTTGATTTTATTTTTGGAAATTTCATGGCAGCGTGACAGCTACAAAAAATATTGTTCCATTTTTTCGGTGTACAATTGATTTTTTGGAGGATTAAAAATGGTTAAGTGATCTTTGAATTTTTTTGTCGTTTAAGTACATTTTTTTGAAAAGAATTCTACAACGAAGTAACGATTTTAAAAAAGCGATTCTTCCCTCCTTGGCACATAATTACATTTTTGAAGAATTTTATAGCAGAGCACGTTCTGAAAAAAAAAAACGAGCGGCCCGTTCATTTTTTCGCCACTTATTTTCTTTTTAAGGATTTCACGCCAGGGCGTCAATTCCCAAAAAAGCGATCCTATCCTTTTTTCAGCAGCGAATTCAATCTTGTGAGAATTTTACGGCACGGTAGCAATTGTGAAAAAAAAAATTCATTTTTGCACCATTTCGTTACATTTTTTGAGGTTTTTATAGCAGAAAACCTAAGAAAAAAGCAAATATTTTATTTTTGTGATCCCTAATTGCATTTTTTGGAGAATTTCACGACGTAGGAACTATGTTAAAAAAGCGTTTCTTCCTTTTTTTGGCACAATTACATTTTTAGAGAATTTTACAGCAGATCACGTGTACCCGAAAAAATGAGTGACCACTTCATTTTTTGGCACTTAATCAATTTTTTTTTAGAATTTCTTTCCCGTTTTCAGAAATGGATTAAATCCTTTGAGAATGTTATGACAGAGCACCGAATTCTCCCAATCTTAAATCGACAGTTGACTAAACCAAAATGTCAAGAAGATTTGAATTCCTGATTTTTTTAAAATGCCGATCTTAAAAACGATTTAGTCGAAAGTGAGAGACGTCTCGTCGTAACGATTAATTTGTTATGATTTTCGTTACATAAATTAATTTTCAGTCGAACCAAAATGCGTGTTAAGCGGTCTTCTCACTTTAGACGCAACAACGGTTATTTTCATGAATATTTTTGATAGGTTTGTAGTATAGATATTGACGTAAGAGTTGTTACACTTAATAAATACACTTTAGAAATACGCAAAAAAAATGTTACGTATTTATCCAACTCAAACAAACTTTAAACGAGTTTTTCTCAAAACAACGTTTTTCGACGGCTTGCTGATAAAATCCTCGAAACTACTGAACCGATCCTTATGAAATTTTAACCACATGCTCTTTACAACTATAGCTATAGCGCATATCAAGGATTTTTTTTAAATTTTGATATTTACTATTATTTTTTTCCAAAAAACGGTGAAAAAACACGTTTCTGTTGTTTTTTTTAATGTCCGCCATTTTATTATTTTTGCATATATAAAAAATCGTATCATACGCACTATAGCCATTGACATACCGAACATAAAACCATTTGATTTTTTTTTGTTACGGATGATCCACCTCCGAGATTTCATCAACAGCGTGGACCGACAATTTTTTAGGACATTTTTTAACTTCTAATTTCGTCAATAAATAGTGACTTAAATAGAGACAAAAATTAATGTATTTCCAAAGTGTATTTATTAAGTGTAACAACTTTTATCTATAGTATGGGCCTATCAAAAATATGTATGAAAATAGCCTTTTATTTAGCGTCTAAAGTGAGAAGTGACAGTTAAATACACAAAATGTGTATTTAACTTTCTTCGTCATACGTAGATCACAAATTTACTTGTCGTTTTACAATTCGTTTTACAGTGGGGAGCTTGTTTTAATTGCAATACTTTTTTCTTGTTTTTTGTTCTGCTTTAAACGGTTGCTCGAGCTTCATCGTCCTCAGTATTAGACCGGTTGTGATTGAGCTCACACAGAATTTCTAGCTATCGGCATACCATACCAATTGACATAGTAACCTGATCTTCGTCATTTCTAATTAATCTATTTTATTTACTTATATACACAAATATATCCAAATAAAGCCTTAAGCCCCCTTAATGTTAATGCTATTTAAAAAAAATAGTGTTGACATAAGAGGTAAATAAGTTAGTACCTAATTTTCGGAAATTTTTAAAAAATCATACTTACCATGATAACTCGGAATCCATAGACTTTGGACTAACTCGTTTGCCTCTTATGTTAACGCTAATTTTTTTAAAAGCATTAACATAAAAGGTATTTTTATTTTTTAGACGTTTTTAAGGGGTTACCCCCACTTGCGATTTTGAAAAAATTCATTTTTTTTATTGCATTTTTTTGAAGTATAAGTATCTGAGAATATGTCCTGAAAATTTCAAGTTATGTCCTGAAAGTTTCAAGAAAATTGAAACTTTAAACGCGTTTTTCTCAAAATGGCATTTCTGAAGTCGGTGACCAAGATTACTCGAACACTAATGAACCGATCGTCTTGAAATTTTGCAGGCTTATTTAATACATAAAAATGTAGTCTTTAATCGTTCGATTTTTTTTTCGAAAAAAATTGCCGTTTTATAGCCAAAAAACGGCCGTTTTTTTTCGTTAAAATCGAACCATTAACTTTGACTGTCCGCCATTTGGTGAAAAATGAATATTTTTTAAAATCCTTCGATTAAAGACTAGTTTATACTTATATTTGACTAAATCCATCCGCATTTTTTTTCAGATGATCCACTTCGCCGCTATGTTGGTCACCGCAAACCGTGTATATAAAAACATTATTTCATTGACGGCCATTTGCCACTAAACAATGTAATATTTTTCAATAAAAAAATTACTGAAAGTTCTTCAAGATGTGTTCTTCAAGATGGTATATTGATCGATTAAAAAAGTTTTGTAGTTTTCTTTAAAAAAATTCATGAAAAAGGCCTTTTTTGCGCTACAAGTGGGGGTAAGGCCTTAATTATTCAACACGTCCCATTTAGTTAGTTGTGTGGATACAGATGATTGTATTGGTGTTTATCGATTGAATACATATTGGGCTAAGACGCGAATAAGTTTTTAGTTGCCAATTATTGTATATTTGAACATAATGAATGAGTTAGTACCTAATATTGGGAAATTTTCCAAAAATCATACTTACCATGCTAACTCGAAATCCTTAGACTTTGGACTTAGGTAACCTAGCTTAGAAATGTATTTAACGAGGTGACCTATCACCCCCTTAAGGCTTCGCCTCGACCTTCCTAACACCGTGTATATATTTTCCTAAACTTCTCATTATCATCGTGATTATTATCAGTGTCAGCAAAAAAGCAATCGTTTTTTTCCCTTGAGGCCTTAAACAATCCCAATTTTACGACGAACTTTCCTTTTTTTCTAGCACGAAATTGTTTTTTTTTTAGAACTCCACAAGAGAGCAGCTTCCAAAAAAAACAAGCGACCCTTTCATTTTTTCGGCACTTAATTACATTTTTTTGAGAATTTCACGCCAACCAATTTGCCTTCAAATCGAGTGGCAAAAAAATTGCAATCGAGTCACAATTTTATGCGGAAATTAAATAAATTAGTGATGCGACTGTGAGGTTAAATTTAGATGTATATAGCATCTACTTTTTTCTGCTCTAATGATAATAATGCTAATCACAATAATAACAATAATTAAAAAATGCAGACTAATGAATAATGAGGGCTGAAAAAACATGAAACATTTCAAAGCGAATAAAAAATGCGAAATTTCACACACACACACACACACACACACATATATATTTATATAGCACCATTAAGGGGTTCTAATGCCCATAAATGTGAATCTTTTCCGCCGTTTCCCCCGCTCCCTTGATAAATTATAACGCGTCCAATGACAAAGGAGACGGGACTTAATTAAGGTGTACTCGCCGCACTCCGCATACGCTCGAAAGTTAACGAGACGTGTAAAAAATTCGTATAGCGAATCCTCTCAGCGATGGACGAGGCGCAGTCTATGCGTCTCGTTCAAGCGTTCATTTGGTCGCAATTCGGTTCATATGCACATATATATATAAACGTACGAGAATGAGAGTACCTACATATCATTATAGCTTGAGCATGGCAGCGACGAGGAAAAATGTTTTATTTTCTTTCCTTTTTTATTTACATTCCCGGCGAGGCACCTGGACGCGACGAAAGCAGATCGTGGAGTGAAATTCCGTCGTTGAGCTCTCCTTTGAATAATGGATCCTCGTTTAGTGTACTCTATATACAACTAAAACGGCATTTTATACAGATATATAAATATATGTGTGTGTGTATATATATATATATATATATATATATATATATATATATATATATATATATATATACAGGGTGTCCTGTTATGAATAGATAATCCTGCAACTGTCGATAGGTCCGATTATGTCTTACTATATGCTGGAATTTCAGTTCAGTAAAAGTCCCATGGTTTTCGACATCTTGGGCTTTATGTTATTTTTTGAAAAACAAATCTGCTTTCAGTTTTTCGCATGCCATTTCTACAAATTATATGAATCGACAATAACTAAGTAACTTTTAAAAGTAAGTGACACAATATGCATAGTACATTTTTTTGACACTGCAGGCTATCAGTTAGATCTTCGAATTGGTTTGTATGAAAATTCTGCATAAGTTTTTATTTCATAAAGTTTCCTTAACATTTAAGGTTAAAAAGACTTTTCTAGATAAAAAAGACTTTTCTAGAAAAAAAAAAATAACCGAGAGTATTTTTTTTTAATCGGGTCGAAAAAGTTATCATTTGTCCAAATGGTATGTGAAAAACCAAAAGCAGATGACTGTCATCTCGAAAACCGCGGGACTTTTACTAAACTGAAATTCCAGTATAGACCGTAAAACAAATGACATTCAGGGTAACTTTGACAGTTTTCACTGCTACTTTGACGGAGCGCCAAAATACGTTTTAAATGTGTGCGCAGCGAGCCCGATTGACCTCCTGTGGTGGGCGGCGGATGCGGGGAATAAACAACAATTTGTTGAACAACATTTTGTTGTTCAAGTTTATCATAATATTGCTAAAGTTGATTGTAATGTTGCTCAAGTTGACTTTGATCTCAATAATACTTTTAAGACTCATTAAGTGCCTATAATAACACCCCAGATACTTGATATTTTTATGTTGAATGTTTCCTTAAGGGAGGGCACCACTGTAACTGCCCATTTTCGACCGTTTTCTTTGGATTTTTTTTTTTAAGAAAGGAATACAATACATGGTCAAAGAGCTTTTAGATTTTATAAGGTATATATTGAAGTGTGTAAAAAAAAATTATTTGTCAAAAGTATACAAAATGGCGGCGCACGAGTCACTATAGCAATCCTGTTTTTCCGCCAACCCTCTCCGCGGCACGCAGTACAACTGTCGGAAATTTAGTCCCGGAACTAAGAGTGAAATATTTTCGTTGATTATATTATTTTGAGCAGTCAAGTACGGGGGGTATTTAAAAATAATTTAAAGAAAAATAGACACGAGTTCGAAAAAAAAGTTCGTTCTTTCGACCATAATTTTCATCTCAAAAGTGATACATTTTTTACAATTTTCGATTCATCGAAAAAAACGCTCGCACTCGACTGTTAAATCAATCTACGAAGCTACAGTGAAAATTTCAAGTTGATTGGACGAAAATTGTTCGAGTTTTGCTGCCTTAATAACGATGACAATTTGGTTATAAAAAATCGTTGTTTTTCATTCAATTCCATGTATAATGCATAAAATATTACATTTTTTATCAAAATGATTCCAAAGTAACCCTTAATCTTCGACATAAGTTGCATTTCAATGCCCTGTCAAATAAGCCCCACACTCGGGGCTACTCTGACACTTTAACGGGTTACCCCCACTTGTAGCCCAAAAAAGGCCTTTTTCATGAATTTTTTAAAAGAATACTACAAAACTTTTTTAATCGATCAATATACCATCTTAAAGAACACATCTTGAAGAACTTTCAGTAATTTTTTTATTGAAAAATATTACATTGTTTAGTGGCAAATGGCCGTCAATGAAATAATGTTTTTATATACACGGTTTGCGGTGACCAACATTGCGGCAAAATGGATCATCTGAAAAGAAATGCGGATGGATTTAGTCAAATATAAGTATAAACTAGTCTTTAATCGAAGGATTTAAAAAAATATTCATTTTTCACAAAATGGCGGACAGTCAAAGTTAATGGTTCGATTTTAACGAAACAAACGGCCGTTTTTTGGCTATAAAACGGCCATTTTTTTTTTTTTTAAATCGAACGATTAAAGACTACAGTTTTATGTATTAAATAAGCCTGCAAAATTTCAAGAAGATCGGTTCATTAGTGTTCGAGTAATCTTGGTCACCGACTTCAGAAATGCCATTTTGAGAGAAACGCGTTTAAAGTTTCAATTTCAGTTTACACGAAGAAAATATTTTTTTTTGTAAACTTACATAGAGTCATCTATTCCGGGCCCATACAGAAGTATGGGCGCGGATACTTATACTTCAAAAAAATGCAATAAAAAAAGCGATTTTTTCAAAATCTCAAATGGGGGTAACCCCTTAATGAGCAGTTTATGAGCAGTTATAACGACATTTTTCACTGAAAATTCATTTCTTAAGGGATTAGCCTACTGTGACGAGCGTCAAAACAGACTAATTTTCGATAATTAATTACGGAAAAACTACCAATGTAATGTTATCATTTTTTTTATACGATGTCATGTAACGTGTACAAAGAATGCGTTCAGAAATTTTTATTGAAAAAAAATTACAATTGGATAGGTTATATCTCCTCGCGCGTTCCGGTGATTTTTATCCGCGGTCGATCGGTGTACGTGATATCGCAAGTACCAGTGATATGAAACCAAAAAATATTTATATATGCTCAGTAACTACATTGTATTGGCTATCGACGGACGGAGCTTTTTCATTTTTTTCCTCTTTAGTGAGGAAAAAAAATACCTGAATTTTTTCGAAATTTTCGGCTAAAAAAAACGTGTTATTTTTATCAATAATTATTAAACAAAAAATAAAAACGATAAAATCTTCCGTCCCCCGAAAAGTACTATTCCTTTGAATATGTGTACCAAATTTCAAGTCGATTCATTGATTACAGCTCGACATATCGTGTACACCGTTTTGGAAAATATAGTTTCGAAAAAACGCATTTAAAGTTCGACCACGGGTTTTTAGAGTGATTTATTTTTATTTTCATGTTATACCGTTAATCTGTTTGCATATTAATCGTAACCGTTCAAACTATTTTCTAAAGGAAAAAAACATAAATTTTTGTTTAATCACAGTAGGATAAACCCTCAAGTTCAAATACCTACAACTTGTGAATAAAACAATATTTTTTAAATTCCGTACGTACTTCTCTAGGTATTCTAATGTTGATTGACGAGAATTTTTGTTTTTTGTTCTAGGTCAAACATTGTGGATGCTAAATGTCACGCCGCGGAGCGCCTAAAAAAAAGATGACAAAAGAAAATATTAGTAGTCGGCCATTTTGTACATCGAAAAAAATATATATTTTCTAACAGCTTGATATTCATACTAAATAGATGTGTAATTAATTTGATGAGTGAATCACTTTTTCATACGAAAAAAAATGGTTAAATTCGCACATGATTTCATACCCGTTACTGTGGCCTAACGCTTTAAAATTTACCCTGATTTTAACGGGCTACCTAGGTGGGTTAAAAAACCGCATTTTCAAAAAATATTTTTCTTCGATAGTTTCACCTTTTAGCTATATTCCCTAAAAATTTATTTGTAATACTCCTTGAATTGACTGATCTACAGCTTTTACCAGACGGCCCGGTGAGCGGTAGCAGCACCATACTTCAAACTTTAAACGCGTTTTTCTCGAAACGCGGTTCTGAAAGTCGGTGGACATGATATATCGAGAACTAATCGAAGGATTGTATCCAAATTTACAGAGGATACGATGAGAAATATTAAAAGGTCCTTGACGATCTCGCATTTTTTAAATCGATCTTCATTTTTTAATAGTTACGTAAAAATAACAACCTTTTTCATAGATTTCGTATACTCGTGGTTCAATACGTCGTCACGTTGTTTAAAAAAATGATTTTAACGATCGACGATCGTCAACGACTCGTATTTATTGTTAACTTGAATAACTCCTTTGGTTTTTAGATTTCAGATGTACCGTTGAAGCTGCAGAGTGTCCACCGCCAAACGTCGCGAAAAATGTCATCGTTTGTCGGCGGCCATGTTTTTGTTGTTTTGCTGTATTTATTTTTCAAAAGCTCTCAATATGTACCTTTGTGTTAAAAAAATGCTTTTTTTTCACCACCGTTTTCCAGGAAGAAAAATGGAATTTGGCCTCTTTTTTCGGGTCTCTAGGTAGATGTAGCCCCTTAAGTAAATGAATCATTATTTTCGTGAAAAAAAAAACTGAGAGCTTATTGGTACACCTTATGTATATTACATTCTTTTAGCTGTATTTTTTATTTTCTGAGTTCCAATACCCTTGCGGGTTTTTACGTATTGCCCTTCCCAATTGAACCCTTTCCTTCCGCTCCCTACCCGCACTCCACTAATATAACCTATTTTTTTTTCAAATTTGATTATATACACATATTTATATACACGCTTCCGGCATATGAGTCACGTGGCATTGCTTTTTCAAAAGCACCCAAATTCCTATACAGCGGGGTATAATTTCTCGCAGGCCTCTCTTTGGTCCTGGAGAAAAAACATATCCACTGGTACTTCGCAAATGCGATGACAGGATCCTTCAAGGCACATAATCGATTTACAGTGAATTGGCGCGTGATAACGCACTCGATTTGCACATTTCGTAGAGTTGATAATTTCTTTTTGTCCACAGTGGTGTCTGGGACCCAATAGCGGAGCGGAAGGAGACTCGTTTTTTTTTAACTGTCGCGTAAGAAGTGAAACGGATCATGCGTTCACCATTTTACTTTCTTTAAGGCCTTAGGCCACAACGGGTATAAAATCATGTGCGAATTTAACATTTTTTTTCGTATGAAAAAGTGATTCACTCATAAAATTAATTACACATCTATTTAGTATGAATATCAAGCATTTAGAAAATATATATATTTTTTTCGATGTCCAAAATGGCCGACTATTAATATTTTCTTTTATCTTTTTTTTAGGCGCTCCGCGGCGTGACGTTTACTATCCCCAATTATTGACCTAGAACAAAAAACACAAATTCTCGTCAATATACATTAGAATACCTAGAGAAGTACGTAGGGAATTTCAAAAATATTGTTTTATTCAAAAGTTGGAGATATTCGAACTTAAGAAATGAATTTTCAGTGAAAAATTTCGTTATAACTGCTTATAAACTGCTCATAACATGAAAAGTTTTCGATTAATCAGAAATTCCGTACGTACTTCTCTGCGAAATGCAATTAGGAACATAACTTTTAGATTTGAAGTAAATCGAGTGAAAATTGTTGAAGTTATTTGTCACGCCAATTGGAAAAAAGCTGTTTCGAGAAGTTTCGAGTAGTCGGCCATTTTGTACATCGAAAAAAAAAATTCTAACAGCTTGATATTCATACTGAATAGATGTGTAATTAATTTTATGAGTGAATCACTTTTTCATACGAAAAAAATGTTAAATTGACACATGATTTTATACCCATTACTGTGGTCTAAGGCCTTAATGGACGAGGGAGTACGGATTTATTTTCTTCGAGATACGAGAAAAAAAAACAGCGAATTCTCTCGCTGGGTAGGGAGAAGACGATTTGCGACTGAAAAATACCAATAAGGGAAATTTTCTGAACGAGTGGGAAAAATAATTTAACGTTTTTTTGCCCCCCCCCCCCCCCCCCAAAAGTTAAATTATTTAGTTTACCAGGGGGGCATTTTTGAACATTGGGATATTTAGGGGCGAAAATAAAAGCCGTTTGGGGCGTGACTAAACGTCTAGAAATTATGAACATTTATTCAACAAGTAGGATGAATAATTTAATTTATTTATTTTGTTTCGAATCCTTTTTGGCATATTTTTTCTGCGGAATTCAGGACGAAACTAAATGCATTTGGCTTCGAACTAGGGGAGAAAAACTGAGGACATTTTGAAAAAGAAATGGGGATGGTTTTTACTTCCCATTTATAGAGATTTTTTTTTGATCTGAGAATTTTGGACAAAAATAAAATCCATACGTAGATTAAAAAATTGCGAGTTAAGGAGCACTGATTTTTTGCAATCTTTTCGCAAGTCCGAACTGCTCGTATGGCAAAAAAGGAACAATATCGAGATACAACTTTCTCGAAATGGTTATCGAATACGTTACTCGGGGAATGGAGTGTGTGTGCGTGTGCGTGTGTGTGTGTAGGGAAGAAGGCGTATTTAATGCCGAGGAAGTAAATCAGCACCGATATCTATACTTCCACATATATTTATTTCGTAAATGATACATTGTGCAATGAGGGCATGCACGCGTGTTGTCAATTGAATGAGTACTTTGAGGAACATTACAAATGTGTGTGTGTGTATGTATATATATATATATATTAATCACCCGCAAAAAATTGTACATCCGGTATTGACGTTCCTAGTAATATCAACGCGAAAAGAGAGATCCATATATTCCGAGTTCTTTTTTCTTCATTGTTTTAATAAAGTACAACTCCCTATACAAATGCCAAATTCACACTGAAAATCTCGCGTAATAAGAATAAATAAAAATTCCCCTTCACTCCCAGTTTGAAAAAAAAATTAATGGAACATATCCTCTCCACTATAAATAAATTACAAAGAAATCATTAGAGGGGAGAATGAAACAAATTTCGTTTTTAAAAAGAACGAGAAGTCAGAAACAATTTTATTCGAAACGCTCTTTCGAATTGTCCCACTGGAAATATAAATTGATATTTTTTCGAAATATTTTTTGAAAAAGTTTGACTCGTATTTATAAAGAAAAGTAATATATTCACATTTAAATTAAACCGAAACATTCACATTGGGGCAAAAAAAATGTATTGCTATAATCGTCAACATTGTCTCGTTTACTGGTTAATAAAGAAAAATGTTAAATACTCGTTGGTTCATATTTAAATTGAAATGGAAGATTCATAAAGACTAAAATGAAAAAAAAAAACTTTTTTTCACATTAGATAAAAATATAATTCCTTAGTTTACACCCAATATAAATGCGAACATTAAAATCGAAACAAAAATGCAAGAAAAAATGATCCCCTCACGTACGGTGATAAAATAAAATGCTATTGTCGACATATTCGCAAAATTGATTGAACTGAACGTAGCTGATCTTTGTCGCACAACTTGACGTGTCTGCCATGCTTTATGAGAATTTGGACTGTAGAAAAAGTGAATCCTCACGATTATCGAGATTTCGCGAGGCTGGGGTTATTGGACACTCGACGAAGCAAGTCGGGGATGATTATAATTTACTCTTTGATGAATCGTTGGACGAGTCCCGTTCGAAGAAACAACAACAGCTCGCTGTAATGTTTCCATGACATTTGCACATACACACACATGTATATATATATATATATATATATATATATATATATATATATATATATATATATATATATACACATACACACACACACATATATATATATATTTACGTGCCAGCATTATGAGTGCACGCTATCCTTATATTTTCTTCCTCTTACGGAAACCTCGTTACCCTTATTATCGTATCGGTGGTACGCCTTGCTGAAAATAATAACCTACTTATAAGAGAACAGTGAAGTGAAATAATCGATCTATTCATGTATATATATATATATATGTATATGTATATATATATATATATATATATATATATATATATATATCAATTATTTGACTTCGCTGTTCTTTTATATATATTTTCCTTCAGATAATTAGTTTCAGCAATTTTGAGTCCTTCCCTATATACAGGGTGTCCCTCTTATGTAAGCCTTTAAATGTATGTATACACGAATTTTAATTCGTGTATACATACTCGATGATTTGCTTGTCAATAGTTGTATATCATCATTTTTTTGTATTCTCATATTTGTAAATATATATATTCATCAAGGAAATATTTCGATAGATTATTTCAATTACAAAAAAAGTGTTCACAATCAGCACTTTAGTTGGATATAACGAAGCATTTGAACAAAAAAAAATTTTAATTATTATTTTACTTATAGATTAATACTATACATTTTTATATGTATATACATATACAGGGTGTCCCTCTTATCTCTGCCACCCGAAATAACTCGGTAATTATTGACGTCGAAAAAAAAGGTTCCAGCCAAAAGTTGTACGGTATGAAGGAGGCCATCAATTGCGACCAATTTTTTTTTTATTTCAGCGGAGGCGCTGACGCACAATGAATTAAAATTCGTGTATACATACCCGAATTAATTCGAAAAATGATTAATTAATTTGTTAAATAATATCAATAGTTGGGTATATTATTAATAAAATGCGTATATGGGATGTGGACAATAAGAATTATATTGTCCGCACAGTATATGTGTGTGTATACACACACACACATACAGTGCGTACTCATGTACAATATAATTCTTATTGTCCACATTCCATATACGCATTTCATTAATAATCTACCCAGCTATTGATATTATTTAACAAATTAATTAATCATTTTTCGAATTCGATACCCTTCCCGTTAGTTGAAATTTCTCAACATTATACATATACATATATGCATAGGGGAGACCGGGGCAAAATGGTATAGCGGGGCAAAACGGTACCGGGGCAAAACGGCACTGGGGCATAATGGGATCGGGGCATAATGGGATAGCAAAAAATGAAGTTTCTTGGTGCTTGTGATTTGGGGCAAAATGGGATAGGGGCAAAATGGGACACACAAAAATGAAGTGTCGCACCCCGCTGAATTTGGGGCAAAATGGGATGACAGGAAAATTCATGCTTCGGCTCTATGAAAGAGCTGTTAAAACATAATCTAATCTAAATGGTGCTTGTGGTTCGTTTCAGTCCACATATACGCAGATAATACGGACTGACCGATATATTTGTCGACATATATCCGTCGATTTCATGGGGAGCGGCGGTCCTAGTTTCATAAAACAATTTACGTAAAAATTGACAAGAGTTAGATTTTCATCAATGGCTTGAAAATCAGTATCAGTAACGTGCAGTTGGCATAAATTAAAAAAAAAAACAAAGAAAGATAAAAACAAAAAAAACCATAAATTGCACGCGTCAGATTATAAAAATTACTTGATTATTTAAATAATTAATAACGACAAAGAAATTGTACCAATCGAATAAGAAGGCTCAAATAACAATTTACGTCAAGTTTGGTACAGTTCTGACCGCAGAATCAAAAGTAATTGTTTAACAAACTTTAATAACAAATGGGCCCACTATTCATGTGCCCATGCTGACGATAACTTAATCGAGTCCGTTTGCGACAATTGTGCCGATAAAAATTAGCTTAGTTAAACAAGCAATAAAAATTAAACATTGCCACCGTTAAATTATAGTATCATAAGTAGAGTGTGACCCAAATATCGTGTAACATTCAATAAAACCTGTTTTCACTCATTTATTACCCCTCGTTTTTTACCCCTGCATTTCTTTCGTTTCTGCATCGAATTATTCCACTGTCCCATTTTGCCCCGATCCCGTTTTGCCCCAACCGCCTCTTTCTGAGGAGCCTGATTTTCTCCGGCCCATTTTGCCCCAGTCCCGTTTTACCCCAATGACGTATTTTCCAGCAGTGTTGATTTTCACTATTCCATTTTGCCCCAAACTCGTTTTGCCCCGGTCCCATTTTGCCCCGGTCCCATTATGCCCCGCTATACCATTTTGCCCCGGCCTCCCCTATATACGGGGTGTTAGGGAGGTCGATGCAAAACCTTAAGGGGGTGATAGGTCACCTCGTTAGAAACATGTCTAACCTAGGTTTCCTTAGTCCAAAGTCTAAAGATTTCGAGTTATCATGGTAAGTATGATTTTTTGGAAAATTTCCAAAAATTAGGTACCAACGCGTTCATAATGTTCAAACAGACAATAATTG
Organism: Ophion slaviceki; assembly: GCA_944452715.1. Taxonomy (NCBI): domain Eukaryota; kingdom Metazoa; phylum Arthropoda; class Insecta; order Hymenoptera; family Ichneumonidae; genus Ophion; species Ophion slaviceki. The sequence goes on along the minus strand of OX101786.1, from coordinate 4,111,636 downwards.
GTAACTGAAAACTTATTTGCGTCTTAGCTTAATGTGTATTTAATCGACAAACACCAATAAAATCATCTATGTCCACGCAACTAAATGGGTCGTGTTGAATAATTAAAACCTTGTCAAAAAATAAAAATGCCACTTATGTTAATACTATTAAAAAAAATAGCATTAGCATAAGAGGTAAACGAGTCAGAACCTAATTTGGGAAATTTTCCAAACATCATACTTACCATGATAACTCGAAATCCTCAGACTTTGGACTAAGGTAACCTAGGTTAGATATGTTCCTAACGAGACGACCGATCACCCCCTCAAGGCTTTGCATCAACGTTTCTAACACCCGACATATATACAGTCAGGGTATAAATGCCGGAAGATCTCTTGCACTTTTTTTTAATATTCCCATGTTTTATTATATGCGCATGCGTACGAGGAATTAAATTTTTCCGACAAGATCTATATATATATATCTTGTTGGAAAAATTTAATTCTTCGTACGCATACGCATATAATAAAACATGGGAATATTAAAAAAAAAGTGCAAGACATATATCCCGATGGAAAATTTTTATTCTACCTACGCATACTCACAAAATAAAACATTCGAATATTTGAAACGTGAAATAGTTCTTCCAGCAATTAAACCCCGACCGTGACCATCATTACCATAACCGATGCGCATAATAACCAGGTCAATTTGGTCATAAAAGTATAGGTAATAAAAGGTAATTCTTTTTTCGTGGCCAGGTCGTCGTTGACCTGCGCCTACCGAGCGAGTTAAAACAGCACGATGCCGCAGGTACCTTCCGCAGGACTAATGCAAAAGGGGTCGGTTATTTTTCTATGGCAAAGACGGTCAATGGCAATTCTACTGATCGTAAAATAGCGAGAAAAAGGAAGAAAAAGTTTGCGAATCCAAGTTTTCCAATGGAATTTTTTTGGCTGCGTTCAGTTGTCCTCCCTTCTTCCAGGGCGTTACTCGGGTGAGCGATACGCACGTGATTTACGAAGTATATGGTCCCCAACAATCGATATGACCCCTACTATATATATATATATATATATATATATATATATATATATAAACTTTGTCCTTTTTCAGTTTATTTATAATTATAACAATGGCGATAATAATAATAAATGTATTCATTTCTTACAATTTCACTATATATTGGGTGTACAAGTATGACTTTACGGTTATTTCAATAAATGGCGTATCTCGTACTCGTGTCATTACCTTGTAGTCCAGTGAAAGAGACGAAAACCCATCACTTTTAGCGTAGAATTAGAATTTATGACTGAAGCTAGATGGTTGCACGCTGAAAGTAACCCCAATGAAATTTTGCCCCTCAATTCGACCCAACCCTAAAAAATAGGGGTTGAAAACATAAAAATCGCCATATCTCGATAATTAATAGCTCGATCAAAAAATGTTTCAAACAAAATTTGTTTGGAATAATAAAATACGTATAAACTTATCTAACGTCGAATTCCCTATCTTTGAATATAGCGGCACAGGAACGAGATAGCGCCACAGACGAGGACGCAGCAAATTTTCTAATCGTTTTTGTGCCGCTATTTATAAAGATAGGAGGTTGGACGTTAGGTAACTTTATACGTATTTTATTATTCCAAACAACCTTTGTTGGAAACATTTTTTGATCGGGCTATTAATTATCGAGATGCGACGATTTATAAGTTTTCAACCCCCATTTCTTAGGGTTGGGACGAGTGAGGGGCAAAATTTCATTGGCGTTACTTTAAGTATGCAACCATATAGCTTCAGTCGAAAATTCTACGCTAAAAGTGATGGGTTTATGTCTCTTTTACCAGACTATTGAGGTTGGCAATACTTTCATTCGAAAGGTCTGTACGCAGCTGGTAAACGGCGTTGATGCTATTTGCCTGGAGTGTGAGCAGGTATTATATTTATCGTATCGGTCTACTTTTGTACCGAAAAAACGTCATTTGCGGCAAGTGCCAGGGCATTGTATTGTTTCAAAGAGAAGTGCAGCTAAAGGCCATCGTTTGCCTCAATTGGTAGGCATGTGCGAAAGGTGCTTTCAACGACTTGAAAAGCATGATTTTCATTTAGATGATACATCGCATGGGAAGCCGCCGAAAAAAAAATTGACGACCGATAATTGCAAGCATCACTGGACGAAGATGGGTGTCAAACGGAAAAAGCATTGGCAGCAGCATCGAATGTTACCCGACAATGCATTTCTTTACGCCTGGATGCCATGGGAATCGGCCAAAAGCAAGGGAATTGGGCACATGGATTGACAACATTTTACAGCAGACAATTCCGGACCACGTGTTGATGGATCCGTCAATAATGATCTAGGAGTGAACTGGGATATATGAGGCATTCCACGTCACTTCAGCCAGTAAAAAAAATCCATAAATAATTTTGAAAAATCGAGTTACTTTATTGAAAAATATTCACCGAGTGTCGAAATTGAAAAAAAATTCTGACGTTTTTTCTCGTTGATTACCATTTTTTAACATTTTTCCATTCGAATGGCTGTATCTTTGGTAGGATTTGACGTATTTACATCAGTAAAAAACGAAAATGTGCGTTTTTTTATAGCCTTCCAGAAAAAAATAAAGTTAGATTTTATTGAGCAAGTCGAACGTCCGTTTCAGGGCAAAATATGCAAAAATATTTTTTTTTCTCATGGAAAGACACTCGTTATTTTATTTTCAAAATTTCCCCGAATTGTGAATATGAAAAACGGATTTGTGGTATTTTTTATATTATGGGATTCCTAAACACCGTGATGTAACAGCTATTTTTATTTTTTTTTTAATTTTTCTATTAATATTGGATTGAAGAGTATGGAGCACTCCAAGGCTCCAGTACATATGACATATATGTCTTATGTATTTCAAAAACCTGGTAAAAATACAGCGAGTGCTCCACACTCTTCAATCGAATATTAATAAAAATATAAAAATATAAAAATAGCTGTTACTTCACGGTGTTCAGGAATCCCATAATATAAAAAATACCAAAAATCTGTTTTTCGTATTCACAATTCGGAGAAATTCTCAAAAATAAAATAACGAGTGTCTTTCCTTGAGAAAACAAATATTTCTGCACATTTTGCCCTGAAACGGACGTTCGACTTGCTCAATAAAATCCGAATTCATTTTTTTCTGGAAGGCTAGAGAAAGACGCACATTTTCATTTTTTACGAATGTAAATACGTCAAGTCCTGCCAAAGATTAAGACATTTTAATGGAAAAATATTAAAAAATGGTAATCAATCAGAAAAAAAGTCAGAAATTAAAAAAAAATGTCGACACTCGGTGAATATTTTTCAATAAAGTAACTCGATTTTTCAAAATTATTCGTGGATTTTTTTTACTGGCTGAAGTGTCGTGGAATGCCTCATATATTCCTTATCCTTCCTCACTTGCTATATTCACTGGACATTGCTCCCTCAGATTACTATTTGTCTCTATCTATGGCATTAGCCCTTTCTGGACAGCTGTTTAGTTTTTACGAAGAAATGGTTGAAATTGGCTTCGTAACTGGATCGCTTCGAGACCACCAGATTTCTACCAGCGTGTAATCCGTTTATTGGCTGAGAGATAGGACAATGTTGTAGCTTCCGATGGAGCATATTTTCAATAAAGTAAGAATGATTTATTATGTTTTGAGGTAGTTCTGTAGTTTTGGTCAAATCTCAGGAATTGGCTGAAATCTAAGTATGGTGTAGATATGACCTTCATAGACTGATGCCCAACAATTCAATTCGACTCACCGTTTAGTTCGTGAGATAATTGCAATTGAATATGGGTATTTTTGTACGCGATCCCTATACCTGACACGTAAACCGACAGGAGTTTGTTCGCATTTCTCGATATAGGTTCTAATCGGATCTTAGGATTTCAAAATAAAAACACACGTGTACGCAGTACTATTGTGGGATTGATTTTTGAAAAAATAAAAAACTTTGACCTTTTAGTTTCGGAGATAACGACTTATGAAAAGTGGTAGTTTTATTCCACACCGAACTCGGGCCCAACCATCTGTAATGGAATGGCAACAGTGTACGCTGCAGCCAGCTGATCGGCGCGTGGTCTGGGAACTCGAAGCCTGTTTTTTCCCCCGAATTCTAGTAACTCTGAGACGGACGTGAAATAAATTTATTCTGCAAACAAATTTAATTTGTTCAATTCATGCATGTATTTATACATGTATTTGTCTTTGTTACAGTGAACACAATTTAAGGCGGTCCTCTAGTTTCTCGGGTCGAAAAAATCGATTTCTTTTTTTCATAAATCACATCTACAACATGTGTAGAAAATGTGTGCCAAAGGATTTTTCGATATTCGAAGTGGTTCACAAGTTACGGCCATGGAACGGAGCAGGTATACGGAGCAGGTATACGGAGCACGTATACTTTCAAACGCGTTTTTCTCGAAACACCATTTTTCGAAACGGTGACCACGATAATTCAGAAACTACTGCACCGATCTTGTTCAAATTTATACAGCATCTTTAATATGTTATAAGCCAGCGATTGAACTAGGATTATCATGATTGCTTCGATAGTTTTTTTTTGTACGAGCGAAAAACTTAAGAAAAAATGAGTAAAAAATAGAATGTAATTTTCAAAAGTGTATAAAAAAGTCAATTTTTGTAATTTAGAATTCACTCTAGTTCAATCGCTAGTCTTAAATATGAAGATTAAAATGCTGTTTGGTTTTTGATTTCAGATAAGCAGAACAGCCGCAATCTTGGTCACCGTCAAGCACCTCTTTTACTTGATGTCTTCCTGTCGGCCACTATAACCTTTATTCTATTATATATTTTGACTTCAAAAAATTTGTAAAGCTTATTTAAATGTTAATAAAGATTATGCAAAAACAATGAGATTGATTATTTCGATGCTTTGCCCGTAAAAAATTATTGAAAAAGCCGTAAAAAAACAGCCGAGAAACTAGAGGACCGCGTTAAACTGTCGGCAAGATGTTTGTAAATCCACGATCCGCCGTCCTTCGACAGCGAATTTTTGTTGCTGATCGTTGAGGTTATGGTCATTCTCATCGCGTTTAGCCGCATTTGCTTGACACATGGCTGCCGCAGCTTTCCGTCTTTTAGCAAACGCCTTTCTTCTTGTAAACTTTCCTTTGTATCGCATTTGGGTTGATATTTTCACGATTTTTTTTATTTATATAAAATATTTCGCGAAAGACGGATCGTAGGAAGCTCCACGCTTTGACTGCAGGAAAATGGCGCTGTTGCCACGATTACAGCGCCGCTCTCTATACGAGTATGAGACCTATCTATGCATGAGGTGCGAATGTGTGGAACATATAGAGGGTACACGCTCTGTCAAAAATCTACAACCAACAGCATCGTATAGGCATTGGATTTTACTATACGTTTCGATCGAAACTTTTGGCTCATACGTGTACCTGCGGAACTACCTTAAGACGGGACACCACCGTAACGGGTCAAAATAGTCGATTTTTGCATTTTCTCAACGTATACATATTCAAGAATGCAAGAAAAAAACGTTCAAGTTAAAATATTGAACATTGATCAAGTTACAGACGATTTAGTGAGAGCAGGTAGCGCAACGATTAACGTATACTTGCTAAAACTTTCGAACGCGTTTTTTTCGAAACGACTTTTCTGGATCTGGATTTTCAATAACAAAAAAACAACAGTTTGCTTATTACAGTAGGTATTGTTGTACGTAGCCGTTTTTTTGTTTAGTACTTTTTGAGCCCCCGAATATAAGAAAAAAATTCGCCCAAAATTACACTTTTTTTTAACACCAACCGTTTAGTAAATTTTTGTTTTTCATTCGAACAACGGCTACGTACAACGAGAACTACAATTATTCAGAACATGAAACATTTTTTGTTTTTATCTTTCAGATCAACCATTGTCAATTATCCATCCAGCCTTTGGTCCACATTTTTTATACAGAGGCCATCCACCCCAATAACGTGTTAATTTTCATTTTTTTAAACCAAAATTTGCACGAAATAATTTCAATGTATGCTGAGTAACAAACTTTTTTCCAAATATCAAATAAATAATCTAGTAGATAAAAAAACTTGGAAACACGACCTTTTTTCGGCCTGTCACAGTCGTGTCCTCTTTTGAATCGATGCGGTATTTTTTCGAAAAATCGAAATTCGAAAAGATATATTTATGTTTTGTCACAAAAATCCCATAAAGCTGTTCAGTTCCAATATCAATGGAAATAATTTTTCGAGGAGTGCATATTATGAAATTTTAAATTATTTTTGTGTAAAAAAAATTGTAGTGTGTTGGACTATGCTATTGCTCGGATGATCATAATAGTTAGACGCCTGCGATACTGATGTTGCCGACTCGCTGGTGAGAATGAATGCTAGCGATGGTATATTTTCACACGTAAACGTACACACACACACACACACACACATGTATATATATATATATATATATATATATATATATATATATATATATATATATATATATATATATATATATATATATATATATATATATATATATATATATATATATATATATATATATATATATATATATATATATATATATATATATATATATATATATATATATATATATATATATATATATATATATATATATATATATATATTATATTCGATATACATTCGACGGTGAAAAAAAGTAATTGCATAAATAGCTTTTCGAAAATAATTTATAAGAAAAATGAAGTATATTCATGCCTATTCTTATGAATAAGGTGCTTATCCAAAATATAAATCCTGTATTTTAATGTCAACATAAAGAATGCATTTCAACGGAAATCCCCAGAAACTATACAGTCAAAAAAGCGGAATGGCTGAATAATTCCTTGTTCGCCTTCCTTTTCCTTCCAGGGGAAACATTTTTTTATGACAATCAAAATTTGAAGATCCAAAATATATAGATAGAATTATTACATATATTGATATATTTACACACACACAAATATACAGATATATATATAGACACCAGAAATGTTTGCAGAATTATATAAGAGGGTATTTAAAAAAAATCTGTATATTTATGTGAGTATAAAAAATATATATATCTGTATGTTTCTGTATGTATCGATATATCAGGACATGTTGAAATCGTTTCTATATTTTTGGCCCTTCGACTTTTGATTGTCATTGAAAAATGAATATATATATATATATATATATATATATATATATATATATATATATATATATATATATATTTACATGGTATATGAGAACGCTCGGTGACAGAGACCCAGAAGGGGAGATCGGCAGATCAAAGAGGAAGGGGCAATTGATTTTAGCCGGCTTGAGCAAAAGGCCCTTAACCCTAGCGACGCGTCAGCCTCCCCCACTCTTCCCCATCCCCTCTTCGACCGCCCTTCCCACCATACCAAAGTACACCTGAGGGATCTCTCGTCCCTGCGAAAATCAGCAATAAAAGCCCTCCTCAATGGTAATTTGCAGTTCAATCGAACGCGACCACTCGGACCGGTCACAACATCGGAAAATAATTTTGCGCGTCGACGACAGCGATAAGCTGAAAATAAGTGACGACGAATTTTTGCAATCGTGAGAAAAGGATACAAGTATCAATATTGAGAGTTATAGCTAGAGTCGCGATGACGATGATAATAATGCCGATTAATTAGTGAATTGAGAGTGATGTGTCTCGTGCTCCGAAACAACCTCGTGGTAAATAGTTTCAACGACAAAATCGACTGTAATAATAATGATCGTTATTACATCTATGTTAATAATAAAAACGTGAAATTAATTGGACGAAAAGTATTTGAATTGATTAGTCGTGATCGAGGCAGTGAGTGACAGTTACGTCGTGAATCGTCATTGGAGTTTATCGCATTGATACAATAGGGATTTTATCGATGCTCGATGTACTTCTAATCGACGCTCGATCGGTATAAAGTGACAAGGCGGAAACGTCTTCTCGAGTGCGCGATCGAACACACGCGGATTTTCCTTTATCGCCGTTATTGGTTTTTATTGCTGTTTTATATTTTCGTAATTTATCTGCGGAGATAAAAGTGGTCTCTATCTCTCTCTCTGTCTCTCTATACAAATGGGATCTCGCCATTTCCTTAGAATCGTTCGACAAGCAGCTCTCGGTGGTGCCTAAAAGTCACGCACGTTCGAGCGAGCGTTGAGGAAAATTCGAAAACAATAAAAAGACAAGGGAAACAGAGACGAAGAAATGGCCATACGGGTTCACAAACGCGCCGGAACACTTTTAATCCTCGGCACATTGTTCGCACTGACGGTAAGAATTTTTCGCCTTTGTTTCATACTTTTAGGGGGAAGGGCGATCGCGAAAAGGGCTTCGGGTGTCAAATCTTTTGTACGGGGAAAATTGCAGGCTTTTCGAAAGTAAAGTGCAGGCCTGCGAGCTTATTTGACGGCTCACGAAACTTCGGCGTCGTCGTTAATACCCTTAGGAAAAGGGTTCGATGTGTAGCACTCTTAATCCTGCCATTCGACGACCTGACAACATCTTATTTTATTTTATTCATTTTTATATATTGTACTTTATTTTATTTTACCCTTTATTTTGTTTCATTTTATTTGAGAAAAAAATATTTATTATTATTGTTTATTTGTGTAAAATAGAAAAGTTTCTTTTTCGTTTGGTTTTCCACTTTTATTTTTATCCTCTTTTTTTGTAATCGAAAAAGTTTAATAACGTAAAATTGTTGCTCCAGGCCCATCTCAAATTGCAGTACAAAAAATAAACAATTTATTTACATTTTCCGAGTACGAGGGTAGAGAAAAGAAGCTTTGGTTATGGAGCCAAAATAGGGGGAATTTTCTCTGCGAATTCCTTGGAGAAAAAACTGAGAATGGAGCTTTAAAGGACCGTGGTACTTTTTTTGTTGCAGATTATGCGACAAACGGATGGACACGCTCTCGGCAAGCGAGAATCGAATTTTGACCCGAGACGTAGTGAGTAGATCGAAGATAACAAATTCGCGTATTTTCAAATTTTTTAAATATCGATTTTTTTAAAATATATTTCATTGACATTTTTCATTCGCTTCGACGAACATTGTCAGTTTGCTTCTACGATGAATATCATCAATTATTCTCACATATTTGATTGACATTATTAATTAACTTTGATTAACACTACGCGTCCCCTTATGTCATTTAAATATTATTATTTATTTCCTACTATATTATTCTAATTAATATTATTAATTGTCCCTCATTAAGATGATTAATTCTCTTATCTCATGGGTATTATGAATTATTTCCAATAAATATTATTACAATAAATGTTTCTATCTAATATGAATGTTTCTCTTGTGTCATCATTACTATTAATCGTCTCTAATTAATATTATTACGTCTCACTTTTGATCAATTTCATATGTTCTCTGTAACTTGTTATCAGTACTCCGATAAAAAAAAATTCAAATAATTTCCACAATTGCTAGTGATACTTCCCAACTCATATCACTTCATTTATTACATAAAAATTATTGATTCAAAGTGCATTTGCATAAATTCTTCTCAATCGTCTTTTAAGGGGGGAGATACCTTTAGGTGAGGAAAAAATTGCCGGTATTCATGATTTTTTTTTAATGAAACATTTTTTCACCATGTCTGAGACTTCGGGTTGTTTTAAATATTACTACTTTTAGCTATTACATGGTTTCTTTTTATTAACCCTTGCCAGTCACACCTCGGAAAAATTACGTGAAAGTCATTGCGGGTGAAATTCACCCCAATCATTTTGCAATGTGATAAATTATTGAAAAATAAAAAAAACAATACTGCAATGTACCTTCAACTCTTTTCTACACGACCATACCGATTATTTTCAAAAAGTGTGATTTTAAAGATGCAAAAAAATGTCCAATTTTCCCGAATTCTTTGGAAGGTATTTCAAGTAATAAAACGGCTGGGGTATATGTCACCCGGTGTGACCATTTAGGGTTAATCTTTAAAAATGACGGAGGTATGGCACGGTGTTCTAAACGGGTTGCGGCGGATATCATCGGGCGGCGTGACACGTAGCGTCGGCGGAATTAATCCGAAAAAAAACAAACAAAGACTTTTCTTTCATTAACACTCATACGCAGAATACGAACCTATAAAAATCGAGAAATGTTGTAAATCGATGAAATGGCACGCTTTGAAACAAAAAGATTGAATTTTCCGGAAAAATGGCTACAAAAATACTTTCTTCTTCAATTTTCAAAAACACTTAGGATCATGTTTTAGACAAAAAGGGTAGGAAGATTTATACCGAATTTCATCACAATCGGTCGATTAGTCTTTCCGCTATACGTCACGCCAGTTTTTAAAATACAGATTAGAAGACCGTTCCTACCTCCGCCACTTTTAAAGATAAAAAAAAATATCATGGACCAGCAAAAAGTGGTAATAAAACATACCCTAAGTCTCAAAAATGTTGAAGAAATTTGTCATTTGAAACAAAATCATAAAAATCAGCAAATGTTTTCCTCGCCTAAAGGTGTCTTCCCCCTTAAGTATGAAACTGTTGTGCAGTTTCTTCCTCTGCATGAATTCTCTCCGACGTATTAATTATGTCCGCTTTCCCTTTTTAGCGTCGTTCAACAACAGGAACAACGAGGGCAGGGCCGGACCTGTTCCTTCCTGTGCCAACACGACGTTCTGCATCGACACCCCTTACTACCCAACCGACTTGGTTGACGTTCTTTTGAGCACGAACAGAGATTTGAAATATCTCGCTACCGTCGACGAGGTGAGTTTCGCAAAATATCAGGTTGATAAAAAAGTTTTGTCGCAATAATTTCAATATAATTTATTTATTTATATATCTTATATAAAACAGTTCTAATCAACAATATATTCGACATCGGTTTCTATGACACTCGACCATCTAGTTGGCAACTCATTTATTCCCTTTGCCCAAAACTGCGGCGGCTGGAACTCAAAGAAATTTGAAATATCCCTTCTGAGATCGTCGATGTTTTCGAAAGTTTTGTTTCTCAAATATGCCTTCAAATGTTTGAACAAATGGTAGTCAGATGGCGCGATGTCAGGAGAGTATGGTGGATGAGGAACGGTATTCCAGTGAAGCTCAGTGATTGTTTTGTGGGTTTCCTTTGCGATATGGGGTCTCGCGTTGTCGTGGAGAAGGTGCACAGTCGCGCGTCTTGGCCGTTTTTTTCTTATAGCTTTTGCCAATTCCTGGAGATTTTCGATGTATCGTGTAGAGGAGATCGTCTTACCTACAGAGAGAAAATTGTGAAACAGCATTCCCTTTGCGTCCCAGAAACAGCACAACAAAACCTTTTGTGAGTGACGATCAGATTTCGGTTGGTGTGGCGGTTTTTCTCCGATAGGAAGCCAGTAGGCTAAACGCGTTCTGTTATCATACAAGACCCAGCTTTCATCTCCCGTCACAAGATCTTCTAAAAACTCCTTGCGATGGTGGCGAAGCAGGAGAGACTGGCAGATGGTCACGCGACAGTTCTTATTGTCGTCGGTGAGACGGTGTGGTATCCATTGAGCTAGAACCTTCCTGTATCCCAAGTTGTGTAAGTGATTGACTATTGACGGTTGGGTGCAGCCAAGTTCTCTTGCTAGCTCGTGCGTACTTGCTTCCGGTTTTTCTTTGATGCAGCGGAGTAATGCTTCATCATCGATGGTCGACGGTCGTCCGGAACGTTCCTTATCTTCAAGGCTTGTGTCTCCAGATTTAAAACGATTGAACCAACGCTGGACTGTTCGATGAGAAACTACGTTCTCGCTGAATGCATCCTGTATATTTTTAGCAGTTGTGCTTGCGTTCGTGCCGCGCCGCCACTCGTAAAAAATGATCGCTCGAAGTTGCTCCTGCGAGATCGAAGCCATTTCTGTCCACTAGAACGCGCGCTCGCCCTTTTATACCCTGTCACGCGGAAGAGTAGAAAACATTCTAGAATATTCTCGACATAGCTCGATGTCATATTGCGTCCATACGTAAAAAGACATTTTAAAAATTTTTGCGACAAAACTTTTTTACTTACCTGATATAATTTACAAATATTACGCACCGCATCATGTTAAAAAAATCAAACTCTAAATTGTTGAATTTTATTAATGATTTATTTTTCTTTACTTTGTCCAGCCTTTGGACCCGTTCAGGCAGTATTATAAAGGGAATGAAGAACCTCTCTGTGATTCCAAGGTAATTTATTTATTATTATTATTCTTTGATATTATATTTACATATATACACTAGCGCTCAAAAGTTTGGATACACCGGTCGATATTTCTTGCCGCATTAAAAGTTACTTAGCTTCGTCAAAAAAAAAGATAACGAAATTTACCGAACGGTGTTTTGAAGGAAACAAATTCAGCTTTGTTTTGCTTTTTTAACATATTTTTTATGATTTTTTTTCGACCCGGTACGCACTTGTGTACGTGACCGTTTTTCGGATTTTTTTCGACCATGGAGAATTCGGTGCATGACTTATGGAAAAAAATCCAATGATTCCAATGATTCTTTTTTTCTTCAATTTAACATGTCCAAGTTTGCAAAAAAACAGTTTTTTTCTTCCGATTGACCCTTCCTTTCGCAAGGGAAAAGAGAAAGTTCCCGTTAACAAAGTTCTTCTTATAAAAAAATGAACGAAATTTCTATTGCAAATTTGAATTTCTTTTGAAAGCAGGAATTAAAAATACACTGCATTTTTATCGAAGCTGTACCCTTCTTAAAGTACTCTAAAAATTGAGATACATTTATTTATCGAACAAAGGAACTCTTGCATAAACTTTTTTCTCCTTTAAACAGGAAATGGTCGTGTCGCCAAAAACGGCCCAGACGGCCGGTGGACGATGGCTGTACGTCGTTAACTACAAAGAATACATACAGACGGTGCGAGTCGAGATTTGCACGTGAGTCAAAAGAAAATCTGAGATAGTTCATAAAAATGCCATCGAGCAAGTACTTTCAGATGGAATTATTGCGATCACCATAAAATAATTGACCAAGGGAAAAACTGAAAAAGAATTTTCAACAAGTTGATTTTCAATTTTTTTTCCTGATGAGAGTATTTGGATAGCGAGGTTAGGATTTTACACACAATTCATACGAGGTCTTGCCGAGGTCGATTTTTTTTAAATTGTAAAACATTAATGACCGGTGAGGTTATTATTATTTGAACAAAGTCCCGCCGTCGCTGCATGGCCATTCGACATAGATGGTTCTGACAACTAAGGTCATCTGACATAAAAAATAAAAAATATCCTTGTAGTATAATAATCAAACTTTTGTATGACCCAACACTCATTTAAAATGTTGAAAATTACGAATATGGCAAGCTGTCGAAAAAAAGTTTGTTTTTCGACAAAAAACTGGTTTTATCGTTTATCACCAACATATGGATAAACGTATAAAATAATCGTCCGGTCATTCGATAGAATACGTTATTAATGCGTTACCCCCACTTGTAGCGCAAAAAAGGCCTTTTTCATGAATTTTTTAAAAGAAAACTACAAAACTTTTTTAATCGATCAATATACCATCTTAACGAACACATCTTGAAGAACTTTCAGTAATTTTTTTATTGAAAAATATTACATTGTTTAGTGGCAAATGGCCGTCAATGAAATAATGTTTTTATATACACGGTTTGCGGTGACCAACATTGCGGCGAAGTGGATCATCTGAAAAAAAATGCGGATGGATTTAGTCAAATATAAGTATAAACTAGTCTTTGATCGAAGGATTTTAAAAAATATTCATTTTTCACAAAATGGCGGACAATCAAAGTTAATGGTTCGATTTTAACGAAAAAAAAACGGCCGTTTTTTGGCTATAAAACGGCCATTTTTTTCGAAAAAAAAAAATCGAACGATTAAAGACTACATTTTTATGTATTAAATAAGCCTGCAAAATTTCAAGAAGATCGGTTCATTAGTGTTCGGGTAATCTTGGTCACCGACTTCAGAAATGCCATTTTGAGAAAAACGCGTTTCAAGTTTCAATTTCAGTTTACACGAAGAAAATATTTTTTTTTTGTAAACTTACATAGAGTCATCTATTCTATAAAACAGTTTTGAGAAAAACGGAAAAGAATAAAGTAGCCCAGCGGGCGATCTGACCCTTTACAAAAAGCGACCGTACATCGGTCGACTTTCGACTTTTTGCAAAATCTTTTCTGCAAATTAAACCTAAGTTCTTAGGCTATAAAAACATCCAATAAAAAATCTTATTTTTCAAATTTCAAGCTTACGTAGACGCCTTAATTCGAGAAGTTCCCATCTGAATACCCTCGTACAGCAACAGATTAATTCGCAAGCATCGTGAAGCCAAGGGGGCCTACACAAATTACGTAACGCCAAATTCTCCCCCTCCCCCTTAAATTGCGTTACGTAATTTGCGTACGGGCCCTAATTCAGTTTCGATCAAACAGTCAATGTGCATTCCGGTTCACCGCATTAATTTGCCACACACTTGGTCGCGTGTCTTCGTTTGGTTGTCAATTTTTCAAGAACAAATGTTTTTTTTCCAGGGCCGAAAAACGTTCCTGCAAATTTGTCGACGGTTTCTCCGATGGCTGGATGACCCTCTGCAAGCAGACGTACATCTATCGCCAGCTCATTGCGATCACCCTGGACGGTCGAATAGCACCGCAAATGTTCAAACTTCCGGCCAGCTGCAAATGCTACGTGAAGTACTCGGGAGATCCATTTCGGAGATTGAACGCAACGAGTAAAATTACAAAGTTGAGGCTTGTACCAGAACTACGGAATCCACGGTAATCCGTTAGGAAAGTACCGAAGATCACGGTGTAAAGTAAAAAACGAAATTCCATTAGGAAATGCCCCCTTAAGGGACAGCGGAAATTGTACCTCGAGGTGCACGAGAAAGAGAGAGAATGGAAGAGAGCGCGGGGACCAGAGTTAAAAATGACACTGCAATGCGTCTACATTCCCGGCCAAAAGTTTCAGTCGATCAAAATCTATAAACTTCTTGATACGACGAATCTTCGAAATATATCGGCCAGATTGCAAATATCAGGGTGACCGATTTTCAACAATGATATGGCAAAAATCCAAACAATCATGGCTCTCTTTGTTTAGGAAATACGTTGAAAAAAGTTGTTCAACAAATTGATAAAAAATGAATTTCGCGAATTCAATTCGTTGCTTTTTTCGATACACGGGTTAATGTTTTTTTCAGAAGAACGTGTGTTGAATATTTTCTAGACATTTCTATAAATCAATAAAAAAACGCGTTTTTATGCTCTTTCTCATAGGACGGTAGCAGACAAAATTTGACTCAGAGCCCTTGATGCAGCGGGTTGAGAGAAACGGCCTTCATTTTTTTTATTTTATTTTCCATAGAGATTTCAAAACATAGATCAAATTCGAAAACCGTTGTATGTGTACAGAAAAATTAACAAAGCGATTTCACATGAGGAAAAAAATATCTTTGCATTTATTCGCAAAACATTTTTTTGAACTATCCATTGATAATGATCAGCTATTATTGTTGAAAATCAATACTTCGTATTTTCCCTGTGACCAATTGTATGCGCTGCTTTTTGGATTACTGTTGTCTGTGTACAGCGACGCGAACATTTCGGGCAAAGCTTCAGGCCTCGTGCTTCTCTTTGGAAAAAAAGCATCAGTACCTGCTACGTTTTTGGCCGAAATGTACGTCATTTTGGAAAATAATTCATCCGCAAACGTACGAAATTGTTGTAACCGTTCGCGTAGACTTGACTCAGCGTCGCTGGGACCGTGTCCCCTCCGCTCGCGCGAGCGTGCTCGCAGTGATTGGGCGCGCGGACTGGTGGGGAACGGAGGCGGGAACATCGCGCGCTCTCAGCGAATAGCGGACAGCGTTGTTGTCCGGGACTGTACACGTGCCGCGCAGTGGGGGAAATAAGAGGCGTGGCTACGGGCGCTCTCACGAATAGCGGGCGGCGTAGCTGATCGGGACTGTACGCGCGTGACAAAACGCTCGTTTCTCATTGGCCGCTTTATCGACAAAACTGCCGCTGATGCTCGGCAAAAAATGCAAGTTAAAGTAATAACAGCAGTAATTCGAGAGTAACTGTACTTGTTTCTTCAAAAGAAATTTATACGTTGAGACTTTTTGCGAGAAACTCCAGTAAGCCCCGGTTTTACGCATTGAGCTAGTCTTTAAGTTATTTTTAATATATCGTAATAATATACACGAATGAATTAGGGTAGTTGATTTTATTTCAAATTTTTATGGAGGATGAAACACAAGTTTCAGCTTCGGTATTTATCGTAGACAATTTCCAATGCGGAAATACGCGCAAAGCTAACAAATTCCGTACCTCGTATTTGTCACGAATTTGTAACTGATTTTTTTTTTTCATATTGGTTAATTTGGTTAAAAAATTGCATATACACAATAAAAATGGCGAATATTGTGAGAAAAATGGCGGATCCCATTCTGTAATTTGTTATAAATTATGTAGCAACGTTTCGACGAGTCGTTTATCATTATCGACCTTTACACTTATATTTCATTGAATTGTCTGTCTGTACCTCTACTCTTCGCAGATTTTTGAGGTTATAATTTCGTTATATCCTTCGCTGATTTACCAAGACGATTGAGATGAATAAAAAACATTTTGAAAATTTGTGACTTTGACAAATTCATTGCACCTAAACAAAATTTAACTGAGAAAAACTGGAAAGACGATCTTTGATTTGAAAAAAATTGTCTTTCTTTCCCACTTTTGTTTCTGGAATTCCTAATAAACTACACGTGACGGAGAACTTCGACGAGATTGAACTGCGCGCGAAAGAAATTCGTAACAGAAACACTACAGTGCCGATTTTCATTACGCAAGAATTAAGCAAATTAGGAAATGATGGAAAATCACACGGCGACTGCTTTGCAACGATTTCGAACAATGAGACTTTAGTTTTCAAAAAAAAGTAATCTTGGTACTTTAAAAAAATTATGAGAAATCAATTCTTACATTTTAAAGGGGGGAGTAGCATGCGCCTCAAATTTGTCATAGCCAAAAACTAATTAGTTATAAGGAACTAATTAGTACATGAGGAAATTAAATTTACAATAAATATAACAGACGATAAAATGTCCTTTTTACAGAACGTACAATTCCCCACAAAATTATGTCTTGGTCGTTATTGCACGTTTACCCGTTAGCGAGTTATACATGTCAAAAGTAACAAGCAAAGTTTTCTTCATGTTATTAGTATGGGAAGTTGAAAATCCTAAGTTATCCAGAGGTTTTTTAGAAAACAAAAAACGATAAGATCCCCCGCCCAAATTTAGTCTAGTTTAATAATGTTCAACCCGTTTTTTTGGTTTAAATCAACTGGCAAGGCTGTGGAGCGCCCGGCGCAAACCAAAAAACGCCATGCATAGCTTTATTTGATGGGAGCTGGAACCGCTATTTAGGATATTTTTAAATAAATGAAATCTGAATTTACTCTGCATTAATGGAAGAATACAATACGTTGAAACCCATTCTAACAGTATTTATTTCATTTAAAAAAAATTCCCGAAGGTCATGCATTTTCCATGCCTCTCGACGGTTACCTCCCCTTAAGGGCTCATATTTTAACAAGCGCCTTATTTCACCTTATTGCCACTACTAAATAGGGAAATTTGAAAAATACAATAATCGATCTTTTTCATCACCTTAATTCATAGGAATTTTTTTTTATAACTAGTAGCGTAACCAGTAAGATTAGAGAGTAACAAGGAAGTTACAGTCTGAGGAAAATACATTTCCGGATACTATTTGCAAATTCGAAAGCCCGATTGATAATCGATGAATAATTCGATCATTCGTTTGTTTATTTTTTGTTTTATTCGTCCCGTTTTCCAAATTGTAATTATAATCAGTCATTCATATTATCATTATTATTATTATTATTATTAATTGTTCATTAACAAATAGGAGTGTTCTAGAGATAATCCAATGTCGATCATCCATGGTGACATTATCTTTACACCGCTGTCACTTGTTGACGTTATGCGATTCCACTAAATGGATTAGTCACTCTAATGATGAATCTCCATCGCGTCGGAGATCTACTAGTCGTGTGATCGATTGTAATCAGAGCTGATAAAGCATTGTTGTAAATATTCGCAGAGTCCTCCTTATCAGCTGGACGAAACGAAAAGATTGAGAGTTACAGTGCTATGCGGACGCATACGCACGGAGAAGCGAGCCGTCCTCGATCCAAGAATGTGGTGAATCGGGCAGATTGCGGCATTGGTACCTCCTACGCTTGACACCGACAGGTAGTGAACGGTTCCTGAAAACAACAAAAAATACATTTTAAAATCAGCCATGTAAACCCTTCATTGACACACTTATATTTGGCCACGATTTTGACACACTGGGTCAATTTGACCCAGATAGTACTTCATCCACTTGCCATCAACAACCCTTCGGTCGGTTTTTATTGAAAAATCTACAGATATTACACTATGTGCTACTATCTCATGGCATTGAAAATGTAATCAGACATTTCGCGTAATAAAAAACAGGTACATGTGAATATCCATCTATCCATCCATTCATCTATCTATCCATCCATCCATATATCCATCCATCCATCCATCCATCCATCTATCCATCCATCCATCCATCTATGCATCCATCCATCCATCCGTCCGTCCGTCCCTCCGTCCGTCCATCCATCCATATATTCATCCATCCATCCATCCATCTATCCATCCATCCATCCATCCATCTATCCATCCATCCATCTATCCGTAAATCCAACCATCCCTCCATCTATCGATGCATCCATCCATCCATCATCCATCTATCTATCCATCCATCCATCTATCCATCTATCCATCCAATCTCCCTCCCTCTCCAATCACAAACATTTAGCATGTCGCAGCTCCCCCCACTCTAGTACAACACAGTGGCAGTGGTGTGGGGGTATCGTTTGTTCCGTCTGACATCCAACTAACTCAGGCCCCTATACCAAGCCTACCGCAACGAACATACATTTTTAAAAGCATTTTCAATGCTAAAAATCAGGGATACCCTTTAAGAGGCTATACCAGTGAGACACTTTCAGATCGTTTTTTTTTCCTTTTTCGACAGTTTATAGTTTCAAGAATATCATTATCATTTTTATTATTTATAGCAATATCATTTTATCTTGCAAAAATCGATAGTTAAATGTTTAAACGCGTTTTTCTCGAAATGAGATTTTTCAAATTTGCTAACGTTGTAACTCAAAGAGCAATTATCCGATTGACTCGAAATTTGAACTGAGTACTCTTGAATATATTTACTCTACAATGACGTAGGATATTTTTGATTGGATGAAAATTGACGATTTGGCTTTCAGAAAAACGACCATTTTTAGGCAAGAAAACAGACTTTTTTCCATAACTACGCCATTTTTTTAGATTTTGATATTTTTCGAAAATCCTACGTCATTGTACAGGAAATACCTCCCAGTTTAACGACATCTTTTTCCTTTTTCGGTTTCAGCTACTTAATCGGCCGGAATCATGTCAGCAGTGAAGGACCTTTTTTCTTTGGCGCCTCCGAATGCAGCGCATAAGTTGCTTGGAACTCAACATTTTTCTATGAAAAAAATTATGTAATATAGATCAAATATAGCCAAATATATTCTTAATTTTCCGAAACATTTAATTGAGTACCTTTCTTCGAAAAAATTCCCGAAAATACCCAAATTTTCAGCGTTCTCTCTGGTATAGCCCCTTAAACCTTTCTTAATATGTCTGCATAATTAACATCCGGAAAGTATAAAATTGAATTGTTGTAGAAAATGATTGAAAACTTTCAATTTTGGGAAAGTGAGCATTTTATTTCAAATTCTTAAGGGTCAAAATGACCCAATGTGTCAACGTAGGGTTGAAGAAAAATCGCGAAGTTGGCAGTTGAGAAGAGCCCAGTTTTTTCACTGAAAAACTGACGATCGACTTTTTTTTTTATTGCCGAAATTTGTGGGCCAGCATCACGAAGTGCGTCGAGGAAAAATACCCTTTTAGCACAATCTCGAGAAAAAAATTAATGTATTCCGTATTATTATAGGCATCACCACACTGGCTCAAATTGACGTGGCCAATTTCTGAATGATCCTTGTAAGAATGTCATCCAACCAATCGGCTCGATAAAATAATTCAACACACTTCGAACACTTTAGAACATGGAAGCCCTGGATAAATGTCGAAGACAAAATGACAACTCGTTAAAAAAATTCTGACGGTTGTAAGGAGAAAAAAAAACTTTTTTTTTCGTTTAAAATGTCTGTACTATATTTTTTTAGGTTTTCGATTAAATTTATACGCGATACTAAAGAGACGTGACACTTTCGTAAAAAACAAAATAGTTGTATAGTACAACTATAAAATAAAGAATATTTGTAATCATAATCGTTATTTTGATCATTGTTCACAAAAAAATTTTAAACAGCAGAAAATATACCCTTTCGATCCCTCGCAACCATAGAGGGTTAAACACCGCAAATGAAATAACGCATTTGAAATACTGAATTCCCGTTAGTCCATTTTGAAATATTTCGAAATATCCTGGGGCAAAAAAGTCCTGTGGACTCGCTCGGTAAGACAGTCGTTGGCGCAGTGTCTATGATTCTTACATTAGTCTGATAGTGCTCGATCGATTCCGAAATCAACCATTACCGGAGATATTCGCCTTTTGGACAAAATGCCCAAGTATCAGCCCCGGCACCAACCAATTCTACACTACCTAGGATTTTTCGGATCTCGAAAAAACAATTTACCTTCAAGATTCATTTGATCTGAGCTTTGACTCGGGGAACGACGTCTAAAGGGAAAATACTCACCTCTGGGGACGGTATATTGGAAATGTTCAGTGTGGGCCTCATTGCGTGAATTGGTGATGCCCCAAACTTTGTTGTAAGTAGATTCACCCGATCGTCTTCTACCAAGTCTCAAGTCTCCGATGAACTGATAATCCCGATCCACATTCACCTCAACAAAAAAAAAGATGATAACGATGATAAATTTAAGGAAAATACGAATAATAAAATATATGTAAAAATAATAATTTTGAAGATATTAATAACTCATTTTATTGGGAATAATAATTAACGGTAATAAACAGTTTGCATTTCTATTGTCGCATCCTATCTTATAATAGGAGCAATATGCACTTTGCGTTATTCATTACCAAGGAATGGATTAGGCAATCGAATATGGATTGACGAATGAATCAATTAATTATTTGCAACTCCACTCTCAACCACACACACACACACACACACACACACACACACACGCACACACGCACGCACGCACACACACACAAGCTATCGCATATTCTTATGCGATAGCTTATTCAAAATATAAATCCTGTATTTTAATGTCAACATAAAGAATGCATTTCAACGGAAATCCCCAGAAACTATACAGTCAAAAAAGCGGAATGGCTAGATAATTCCTTGTTCGCCTTCCTTTTCCTTCCAGGGGAAACATTTTTTTATGACAATCAAAATTTGAAGATCCAAAATATATAGATATAATTATTACATATATTGATATATTTACACACACACAAATATACAGATATATGTTTATATTCATATAAATATTTAGAAAATAATTTTTTTAAATATACCCTCGTGTATATTTCTGCAAATATTGCAAATACACAAACACACACACACACACACATATACTTATATATATGTATGTGTACACACACACACACACACACACACACACACACACACACACACACACACACACACACACACACACACACACACACACACACACACACACATCGAATTGGACATTTTTTCCGAGCGTTACTTATCGACGGATCAGAATTCTCCGCCAGTCATTTAATCGAATCCCGAAGAAAATAGAACATTTTACGCGACAACGAAAAAAATAAGCGAACAGAAAGACCACAAATAAATCACATGAGCTCGAGCTCGAAAGTTAACGCGAAAAAAGTTTCGCACAAATGAAGAAAAAACCAATATACCATATTATACCATATTCTCGGCCGTTACCAAGTCATCCTCGCAGAATTTGAGCACCTGTGGTGTCTCCTCGGAGTCATAATCGCACGCGGCCGACGAGACGACGACGAAGAAGGCCGTGAAAAACGGCTTTGCCAAAGAGCCAAACATGATTTGATTGTCAATTACGTATAATGTCGACCTTTCGAGACTGATTTGCCATTATTGTCGTCACTCCTATATTTATAGTCTCCGACGACTGTGGCAATCTCTTGGTATCTGTATCAATCAACGAGGAGCTTGTCGCCCTATTCCAGTATCACTTGCATACCATTTATCAATTTGCATCCAAATTCATTATCGAAGCCTATGACATGCCTCGTTGTTTGGCGTCTTGTTTGCAGATATTCGATCGGTGGTCTGTCGGTTATTGCGAATTGATAAATACGACTATCAAAGATGCGCGGTTCAACGAACTTTTGCTCAATCCGTCGCAAATCCCTTTGGGATATGTACCCGAAAATGGCGTTGCGTATCGATTCGGAAACCGGGAAATTCGAGAAACGTTTTAGATCCGTTAGAGTTCGCTCATTGAAAAAATGACCATTAAGGGGTTACCCCCACTTGCGATTTTGAAAAAATCGATTTTTTTTATTGCATTTTTTTGAAGTGCAGTTTTTTTTATGCCCGGAATAAATGACTCTATGTAAGTTTACAAAAAAAAAAAATATTTTCTTCGTGTAAACTGAAATTGAAACTTTAAACGCGTTTTTCTCAAAATGGCATTTCTGAAGTCGGTGACCAAGATTACTCGAACACTAATGAACCGATCTTCTTGAAATTTTGCAGGCTTATTTAATACATAAAAATGTAGTCTTTAATCGTTCGATTTTTTTTTTCGAAAAAAAAATGGCCGTTTTATACCCAAAAAACGGCCGTTTTTTTTTTCGTTAAAATCGAACCATTAACTTTGACTGTCCGCCATTTTGTGAAAAATGAATATTTTTTAAAATCCTTCGATTAAAGAATAGTTTATACTCATATTTGACTAAATCCATCCGCATTTTTTTTTTTCAGATGATCCACTTCGCCGCAATGTTGGTCACCGCAAACCGTGTATATAAAAACATTATTTCATTGACGGCCATTTGCCACTAAACAATGTAATATTTTTCAATAAAAAAATTACTGAAAGTTCTTCAAGATGTGTTCTTTAAGATGGTATATTGATCGATTAAAAAAGTTTTGTAGTTTTCTTTAAAAAAATTCATGAAAAAGGCCTTTGTTTTTGCGCTACAAGTGGGGGTACGCCTTAACAAAGATTCATAATTTTTCCGTGCAGAACAGGCGCAAAGTAGGGTTCCAAAACCATTATTTTTTGTGCAATGCAATTTGTTGAAGCATCAATGTTTAAGGGGTTAGGCCACAGTAACGGGTATAAAATCATGTGCGAATTTAACAACTTTTTTTCACATGAAAAGGTGATTCACTCATAAAATTAATTACACATATATTTATTATGAATTCCAAGCTGTAGAAAAAATATATATATATTTTTCCGATGCACAAAATGGCTGACTACTAATGTTTTCTTTTGTTATCTTTTTTTAGGCACAATTTCTTATCTAGAACAAAAAAGAAAAATTCTCGTCAATCTACATGAGAATACCTAGAGAAGGACGTACGGAATTGAAAAAGTATTGTTTTACTCAGAAGTTGTAGGTATTTGAATGAATTTTCAGTGAAAAATTTCGTATAAAACTGCTCATAAAATGAAAAGTTTTCCATTAATCAGAAACTCCGTACGTACTTCTCTGCGAAATGCAATGAGGAACATAACTTGTAAAGTTGAAGTAAATCGAGTGAAAAATGTTGAAGTTATTCGTCACGCCAATTGGAAAAAAGCTGTTTCGAGAAAAAAGCGTTAACGGGGTCGTCTAGTGTGAAAGCCGTTTTTTAATGCTTTTTTGGGGAATGTCTTTTTGACAAACCATTAAAATAAAATAATTTATAAATTGTATATCATTTTCATTAACATTCAAACAAACTTTGTGAATTTTTTTAAGTCATTATATAGAATATGGTCGGAGATACACCGCCCAATAGGAACACATATATGAAAAGAGGTGCTCCACTGCTGCCATGATTTCGGCCGTTCTGCTTATCAGAAACCAAAAAACCAAACGCGATTTCAATCGTGAGACTTGAGGCTCTACATGGAACTAAAATAAATTCAGAATTCCAAAAAAAGAATTTTTTTTATGCTTTAGAAAAAAAATGCACCTTTTCGTTTTTTTTTGGAGTCTATATAGCTGATAAAAAGAAAACTATCGAAGCAAGCTTAATTATTTTAGTTCAACTTGTAGTTATATATGTACTAAAGATACTGTATAATTTGAGCCGAATCAATCAAATAGTTTTTGAGATATCATGGCAGCAGTTTGAAGAAACCGTATTTTGAGAAAAACGCGTTTGAAAGTTGTATATAATTCATAATAAAAAAATTATCTCACCATCAATCTGCTATGCCTGTACCATAGAGTACACCTTCCTCTTCTTCAAAGAAGTCATGCAAGGCCGTTTGCTCTTCTTTTTATCTGACACACTAGACGACCCCCTTAAAGTTTTAGGTACTCTATGGCCGTGCCAGAGGTGGGCCTACGTTATACGATCAAAGTCGGTGAAAAAAAAAATTCTTGCTATAAATCGAATGGTAACTTATTCTTATGATAATAAAGCACCGTTTTAGCGGGAAAAAAATAAATTGTTGAAAATTATACTGTGGCCGTACCCTTTAACTAATATACAGTTATTATTATTATGTATGTTAGACCACATTAATTAACTACATACTAATTTGGCTTCCATCTAATAATCTGCGCCCTAATGGCGCAAATTATTAATAATTAATTAGCGCCCTAATTAATACCCTAATGGTACGGCCGCGGCGAAGAGGGGGTTTGATTTTTGACATTTTATTAACAAGGTATTTTTATTATGAAACAACATGCCTCAAAGCTTTTGTGCAGTCCTCTTATATAGTTACCATGAAGTCAAGTGAGAAATAACTTGGTTATTGATATGTCTTGAATTTTTAACGATTTTTCTAAGCAACGGTTGAAAATTTAGAGACAGGGGCGGGGGGCTGGGGGGGGGGGGTTAGGTGCACATGGAAAATCACTTTGATGCTTGATATTCCGCAAACAGGACTTGAAAATAAAAAAGTGGTGAATCGAACTTCGATTTTATTTCGGAAGACATGTCCAATGATTTCTTTCGTAATGGGGAGTGCGAAAAAAATTTGGCTTTCCTTTTACGTATAGGAGAAAAACCATAAAAATTTTCAGAAATTCTGCAAATTTTTCTGAAGATTTTGCTGCATGTTCATTGACATCCTTCTCTGAAGCGTTTGCTTGCAAAATTTCATACATATACGTTTAAAACTGTAACCAAGGATGCGACATACGGCGTCTCGCATGATGAAGTTTTCCTTGTTCATCTACAGAAACCTCAAAATGAACTTGAGCCCGATTGAGCCTGAGGACCAGAAATCGTAGAAACCAGTGTAATGAAACCAGAGTTTCCATAAAATGCGTCACCAATTTATTCCATCACAAATACAATGTCACTCACAAATTGAGAGAAACCACAAAACCGTATCCTGCGACATGAAATAATTTGTTTTCGAATGTCAGCCAGTATCACTTTTTTTTAAACTGGAACGAAATGGACAAATATGATATTTATCCATGCTTCGATTATTCTGCTCATTTTTTCTCCATCGGCATTATCTTTGATTGTCTCATTATCAATTGGTAAATCTAATCAAAATGGAATCATCGAGTCTGTTTCTACGATCGCTGATGAAAGACATTTTTTGTACCTTGAATATGTACGAGAAAAGTTTTTATGTTGTTGCATTGAGGCCCCTGTTTTTTTTCGTTTCTTTTCTGCATTGATTTCGTAAAAACTTGTTGGATTACATGAATCGAAGTATTTTCTCGCGGATGTTACTACTTTTTCCTACCTCTTTCTTAAAAGCTGAATCCCACTATGAAAGAATGCCTTATCTTTGGACGCTATTCTCTCATCTACCCATTTTCGGACTTCCTCGTAATTACAAACTTGGGGCGTGATGCATCGATGGTTACGAGTCATAATCACTTGGGAGAAGAGTTCAAAAAAGCCTGTTAAAAAGAGTTAAAAGTACCCTGCGTGTACATTCCGAGCCAAAACCTTTCACTTGATCAGAATATACAAACTTGTCGATACGATGAAATTCCAATATATGTCGGCTCTACTGCGAGTATCAGGGCAATCGATTTTCAATACTGATACGGTGAAAAAAACCAATCCAATTTTTTTGTTGCTACCACAAAAAATATAGAATAAACCCAAATGAACGTAATTTTCATTGCTTTTTTAGCATTCTCAAAAAAATTCCCAAAAAGGTATTGCTTTTCGGTGAGCCACCTACATGCAACGTCAAGGCGTCTTCTCACTTTAGACGCTAAAAAGGCGATTTTCGTGATTTTTTTTGATAGGTTTATATTATAGATATTGATATAAAAGTTGTTACACTTAATAAATACACTTTCGAAATGCATAAAAAAATATTTATTTATTTGAGTCACTATTTATAAACGAAAAAAGTAGTTAAAAAAATGTCCCGAAAAAATTGTAGGTCTGCGCTGTTGATGAAATCTCGGAGATGGATCATCTGAAACAAAAAAATCAAACGGTTTTCGATTCAATATGTTAATGGCTACAGCGTATATCGTACGATTTTTTATATATGTAAAAATAACAAAATGGCGGACATTTTTCGAAAAAACAAAAAACAACGTATTTTTTTTACCGTTTTTGGCAAAAAAAAGTAAACATCAAAATTAAAAAAATCCTTTATATGCGCTATAGCTATAGTTGTAATGCATATGCGGTTAAATCTTCATAAGGATCGGATCAGTAATTTCGAAGATTTTATCAACAAGTCGTCGAAAAACGTTTTTTCGAAAAAAAACGCGTTTAAAGTTTTTAACGAGCAGATGAACGTGCTGAGGTAGTAAAGTAAAGGTCACCCAAAAATACAGTTAGACTCCTCCGATCTTCATAAAATGTTAGTATGTTACTTTTGGATACGTACACTTTCGAAAAATGTAATTAAAAAGATCGATTTTTTGCTTTTTTTTGTAGGACCGTAGCAGAAAAAAAATTGAGTTCTAGAGACGATGACGCAGCGGTTTGAGAGACATGGCCTTAATTTTGAAATTTTTCTCTAGAGACTTCAAAAAAGAGAAGGAATTCGAAAAACCGTTGCATTTATACGGAAAAATCAACAAACCGATTTTACATGAAGTGGAAAAGTATTTTTGTGTTTATTTGTTAAACATTTTTTTGTACTATTTGCTAATAATCTTCAGTGCGTTCATTATTCCCCGCGGCTAATTTTATTCGCTTCTTTCTGAGCTGCTATTGTCCGCGTAAAACGACGCGAAAATTTTGGGCAAAGTTTCCGGAATCGTGCTTTTTTTTGGAAAAAAGCATCAGGACCTGCTACGCTTTCGTCCGAAATGTCAGTTATTTCGAAGAATAATTTATCCGAAGATTTACGAAATCGTTGTAATCGTTCATGTCGATTTGACGCCGTATCGCTCAGACCCGACCCCCACTCTTCGCGCTGGCGTGATCGGGCCGCGGCGATTATTGGCCGCGCGATCTAGTGGGGGGCGGAGGCGGGGCCATTGCATAAAATGCTCATTTATCTTTGGCTGCTTCCTCTTCTCCGTTTTACCGTGCCACTCGGGATTGAGAAAAAAAAAACCGTCTCTTTCGGGAGACTCGAGCCTTTTACCGATTAATATTAAAACGTTCTATTTAACATTAATCGATAAAGATTCCGCCGATGAGCGCAGAAAAAAATTCAAGTTCAAGTAATAATAGCAACGGGAAAAATTCGCGAGCGACTGTACTTATTTCTTCGAAAGAAATTTGAACGTCGATTCTCAAAAACTTCGGTTTTTTTCGTTGATGATTTTCAATGCGGAAATACGTGCAACGCTAGCAAATTCCGCACCTTGTATTTGTTACGAATTTGTGATTGACTTTTTTTTCTATTGTTTAATATCGTTAAGGGGTTAGGCCACGGTAATGGGTATAAAATCATGTGCGAATTTAACAATTTTTTTCCGTGTGAAAAAGTGATTCACTCATAAAATTAATTACACATTTATTTAGTATGAATATCAAGCTGTTAGAAAATATATATATATATTTTTTCCATGTACAAAATGGCCGACTACTTGAACTTTCTCGAAACACCTTTTTTCCAAATAGCGTGACAAATAACTTCAACAATTTTCACTCGATTTACTTCAAATTTAAAAGTTATGTTTCTAATTGCATTTCGCCGAGAAGTACGTACGGAATTTCTGATTAATCGAAATCTTTTCATTTTATGCGCAGTTTCTGAGCAGTTATAACGAAATTTTTCACTGAAAATTCATTTCTTAAGTTCAAATACCTACAACTTTTTTAGTTTTAAGGCTTTCACGGCTCTTTATGTAATGAGAAGAGTTTGTGGCTTCCGGATGGAGGCCGTGTTGAGGATCAGCGTTGTGCCGACGTTTCGCAAACGTTACAGTCTGCATCATCTACCAGCTGACAAAGGGAATGCAACTGTCATCATGGATAAAACGGACTACTGCAGTAAAATTATGAACCTGCTTGAGGACACCAACACGTACAAGAAATTATCACGTGACCCCACATCGAGTGTAGAAAAGAAAACAACAACACTTCTAAAGAAGGCTGGTCTATCGGAAAACCTAACCAAAGCCCTTACACCCAAGGAATCCTTACCGCCCAGGCTTTACGGTCTGCCAAAAATACACAAAAACAACATCCCACTAAGGCCTATTGTTAGCAACATAGGCAGCCCTACATATCACTTGGCACGTTTTCTCTGCAAACCTTTGCAGGAACTCGTAGGTCTCAACAACTCCTATATCCAAAACTCCCGGGATTTTGTGAACAAGATCCAGTCTATCAAGGTACAACCAGAAGATATTTTAGTGAGTTTCGATGTTGTATCCCTGTTTACAAACGTCCCAACCAATGAAACCCTAAGCATAGTTAAAAATTCCAAAAAAGTTGCCCCTAACCTACTGCCCCTCATAGAACATTGCCTAAACTCTACATACTTCCAATTTCAATCGCAGTTTTATGAACAAACTTCAGGCGCAGCCATGGGTTCCCCTATATCTCCTATCATTGCCAACATCTTTATGGAGAACTTCGAGAACAGAATTCTGCAAGAAGCTTCCCTCAAGCCCTCCACCTGGTTCCGATATGTCGATGAAACCTTCGTCATTTGGAGTCACGGCAAAGGAAACCTCAATCATTTCTTAACTTTCCTCAACTCCCAACACCCCAATATTCAATTCACCATGGAGATAGAACAGGAAAATCAAATCCCTTTTCTGGATGTACTGGTTCAACGGAAAAGCGATGGCACTTTGGGCCATAAAGTTTACCGGAAGCCAACGCATACGGATAGATACCTCCACGCTACGTCCCATCACCACCCTTCCCAAAAACAGTCGGTCATAAGCTCTCTGGTCTACAGAGCTCTAGCGATCTCCGAACCAGACTCCCTGGAGGTTGAACTAGAACACCTACGAAAAGCTTTAGGAGACAATGGTTACAAGCCAGGCAACATCGAAAGAACGATCAAAAATCTAAAAAGAAAAATAGCTGATCCGAAAACGGTTACAGCACCTGATGGAGAGAATGAAGGACAAATAACTGCAACAACTTTCCTTCCATACCTTCAGGGCATAACCGATCGCATAGGCAGGGTCCTTGGAAAACATAACGTGCGAGTCATCTTCAAACCTCAGAAGAAACTAGCACAAGTGATTCCGAGTGCAAAAGACCAAAGACCACGATTAAGTGCACCAGGAGTATACAAAATACCCTGCTCATGTGGCAAAGTGTACATAGGGGAAACCGGGAGGAAGATCAGTACACGGATCAAAGAACACCAACGGTGTATCAAATATGGCCATATTACACAATCAGCGCTGGCCGAACATTGGATGGAGACTGGTCATGCCATCCAGTTCGACAAAGCCCAAAGTCTGGCCCCATCAAACAGCTATTTTTCCAGGAAACACCGAGAAGGCTTGGAAATCCGAAAACATCCGGACAACCTAAACAGAGATGGAGGATATCACGTCAATCCTATTTGGCACACCGTCCTCCCGGTTTTTTAATTGACCAGCTGATCAATTAAAACATCTGATTGGCTGGTGCAGTGATCTGGAACGATGACTGCAACTATATAAGGAATACCTGAGACACGAGAGCTTCAGTATCGGAGCTCTCAGCCCTGATGATGCAGACTGTAACGTTTGCGAAACGTCGGCACAACGCTGATCCTCAACACGGCCTCCATCCGGAAGCCACAAACTCTTCTCATTACCTACAACTTTTGATAAAAAAAAGTTTTTTAAATTCCGTACGTACTTCTCAAAGTATTCCTAGTAGATTGACGAGAATTTTTGTTTTTTGTTCCAGGTCAGAAATTGTGGATGCTAAATGTCACGCCGCGGAGCGTCTAACAAAGAAGGTGACATGAGAAAAAATTAGTAAAAAATAAAATTAGAAAAAGTAGAATTAGAAAAAATTAGTAGTCGGCCATTTTGTACACCGAAAAAAATTATATATATATTTTCTAACAGCTTGATATTCATACTAAATAGATGTGTAATTAATTTAATGAGTGAATCACTTTTGCATGCGAAAAAAAATGTTAAATTCGCACATGATTTTATACCCGTTACTGTGGCCTAACCCCAAATCGCGCATACAGTTTATTGGGTGAACCCACTCCAGCTCTCCAAAACAAAGGCTAATTTTGACAAATTTGTTTAACGGATACAATGGAAGCAGTAAAAACATTGAATTGAAAAATTTGATTATACATAGTTTACAAATGTACGAACTTTTTGTTGTTATAATTTTTCAATTGTAAATGGTGGCGTAAAACTACAAGGACGCAGAGCACCTCTCGTGCATAGTGTTCCGCGGCCGAACAGATTTCTCTTGTAGTTTTCAGCCTAGAACAAAACGGCGAAAAAAATCTTTAAAATATATAGAAGAAGCTATGAAACTGCGTAGAGAAATTAGAAAATACCTTTTTTTTTAAACAAAGGTAGTGCAGATTGGAATCAAAACTTCCATTTTTGAGCAAAATATCACATGAGTGATATTTATTTTAAAAAATGAATAACCAATCGAAAGTTTCGTACGTAGTTCCACGGAGAATTTATCTGAGGGACATACGTTCAAAATTTCAAGTCCATATATGGCTGAAGGAACATCCCTCAGGTGTCGTCCTTCGATTTTGTTCAAACTTATATATGTTATGAAGCGTTGAAAACTAAACGTCGCGTATTTTTCTTATCGGTGGAACAACGGTTTTAAGGGGTGCAACCACCCCTCGAAGGAAGGCATGTCAAGGGGTAATTTTGCAATTCCACCCACAAACAGTCGACGGATCGCAATGAAACAAAAACGATTGTTCTTCTAATTCGAAGCAATGAAAAATCTACTACAGAGTTATCGGAAAAAATTAAGGGTTGAACCACCCCTATATTTGTGATCTTTCACCCCACACGTCGAAGGGTTACATGGAAATGAACAAAATGGGGATCATTATAAAGAGGGGACAAAGTTAAAGTTGACGTGTTTTTGCGCATTGGCCGGACAGCAAGCTTAAGGGGGTAAACCACCCTTTACATGAATTTAATCATCGCGGTCACATTTTCACTATTTGAAATGTTCCCGCTGATTGAAAATACTGCTAAAACCTATGATTTCATGTTTTCTCATGTTTCAAATTCATTACACTCCTCTTGAGGGTAAACTACCCTCTCGAAATCCCATTTCATCCGCGATTTCAACAAATTTTTAACCCGTTTCGTTGTAACTGCTATAATTCCATCGGTAATTTGAATTTTATGATTGAGTATACATGTATTTTTTAATTCAACTTCAGGAGTTCAGGAGGAGGATCTCATTTTGAATTTTTAACCTCCGAGAGGGGTTGGAAAAAGCCAACTTCAAGGGTGGTAAACAGAAACGAAAATATAGAAAAAAAAATTCTCTACATTTCGTACATTCAAACCATCCCCAAAAAATCGATTGTTATTGAGTAATTCAATAAACAATTTTTTTATGATATTTCTAGATTTGTTTTGGGGGAGAATCTCTCGGACAGGGATGACCAAATACTCGATCGATACGTCTTCTCAAGGGCTACAACGTTCCCATTTGAACAAAAATTGTGCGAATTTTTCCTAAAGAGTTATGGAATTGAAACTGATTTTTCAAAATTTCACCCCAACATGAACTTCCACGACTTCGGCGCTGTGGACAAAAATAAAGCCCGAATTTTTCTGAACATTTTGCTTTCGGCTGTGAGTCGTTAAAGAGCCTCACTGTACAACGCGATCAACTTTTTTTATTCCTTCCGTTCCTAGCGTTCGCCCCGAATGGATCTCCGGTTCAAAACCGCTTTCATCCGATTTGTACACATTTTCCGCTCCATACTTTTCGATCGATGGTACAGCATGCGCTACAAATTTGTCTGCGTTTTTCCGCAGAAGTTTTTCTCCTTTCACCGTTTTGCGCGTTACAAATTTATTAATTTTTCTGAATACAATGCGGTGCTGTTTTTTGATGTTCCATAGCCAATTGTGAGAGGCGTTAAATCGTCCATCCTCAATGCTTAGCTCCTTTTGGGCTTGAAGTGCCCACGACTAAAGATCAATATCATGTCCAATAACAATGGAATCTATAGCAGTTTTCGTATTCTTCAATGTAGTGTTCGGAAATTTGTCGTTCTGGAATTGTCGTTTCGAGTTGACATTTTTGTATTTTTGACGGACGGTTTTTACGCTATAAATGTTGGTCTTGGCAGATCTTTAGTATTCAACTGCTTTTTTTGTACTCATAGCTCACCTGATCATTGGTGAAACAGGTGTCAGAATCACCATCACTGGTGCTTTTTTGTCATATAGTATCTTCAACAGAATTGGCATCGTAATGTTTGAATGGTTCTTGAAAATCGAGTGTTTCTTCTTCTATCATTTCAACTCCATCGTCAGTACAGTCGTGCTGTATATTGGAATCGGAAAAAATTAGAAGAAGGCTAGTTTTTTGACAGGTGATTTTGTAGGTGCCGCGGGTGCTAAATTCAAGTTTGCCTAAAAATCGGGGTGCAGGGTTTTTTAGGGGATGAAGGGGGATGGGGGTGGATTAATGCCAAACTACAACGGTCCATAGAAACGAAAATATAGAGAAGATTATTCTTTACATTTCGTACATTTAAACCATGCCCGAAAAATCGATTGTTTTTGAGTTATTCAATAAACAATTCTTTTTCCATTACAACCATTTTTTTGGGGGTGAAGATATTATCGGTGAGGGATGATCAAATACTCGATCGATGCGTCTTTTCAAGGGCTACTAGTTTCCCATTTGAACAAAAATTGTGCGAATTTTTCCTAAAGAGTTATGGAATTGAAACTGATTTTTCAAAATTTCACCCCAAAATATACTTCCGCGACTTCGGCGCTGTGGACAAAACTAAAGCCCGGATTTTTCTGAACATTTCGTCTCACGGCGCCGACCTCGTAGTGGTTGTAGTTTGGTATCAATCCACCTCCATCTGCCTTCGTCCCCTAAAAAATCCCTGCACCCCGATTTTTAGGCAAACTTAGATTTAGCACCCGAGGCACCTACAGAATCATCCGTTAAAAAACGTTTTGTTTCTAATTTTTTTCCGATTACGGGGTTTTTCAGCGACAGCTTGACTGTACTATGTAGCATTGCATAGTATTTATACGTTAAGTGATATTAAGTTCAATTTCCGCGTTGTTAACCGGAGTATGTGCAATATTTATCGCTCCAAAGGTAGCTAGTCGAATTTTAATAACGTTGATCGGGTTTACTTTCATGTTTGATAAAAAAATTATTAACACACGCAGAACACTAATTGTGGCTCGCCTGAACGTGAACTAGAAGAAGACGAAAGGCCACCGTCTTATAAAGCGAGCCACTAAAGTATTGTAATCTTGAAGTGCAATACAATACGCAATTATGTATTGATTGAGCGCGGAAAGACGCACTAAGATTGGACCTTATCGCGTATAGAAGATACATGAATATTCTTGTTGATAGACTTAAGGCGGCCTCTAGTTTCTCGGGTCGAAAAAATCGATTTTTTTTTCTTTCATAAATCACATCTACAACATGTGTAGAAAATGTGTGCCAAAGGATTTTTCGATATTCGAAGTGGTTCACAAGTTACGGCCCTGGAACGGAGCAGGTATACGGAGCAGGTATACTTTCAAACGCGTTTTTCTCGAAACACCATTTTTCGAAATGGTGACCACGATATTTCAGAAACTACTGCACCGATCTTGTTCAAATTTATACAGCATCTTTAATATGTTACAAACCAGCGATTGAACTAGGATTATCATGATTGCTTCGATAGTTTTTTTTGTACGAGCGAAAAACTTAAGAAAAAATGAGTAAAAAATAGAATGTAATTTTCAAACGTGTATAAAAAAGTCAATTTTTGTAATTTAGAATTCACTCTAGTTCAATCGCTAGTATTAAATATGAAGATTAAAATCCCGTTTGGTTTTTTGATTTCAGATAAGCAGAACAGCCGCAATCTTGGTCACCGTCAAGCACCTCTTTTACTTGATGTCTTCCTGTCGGCCACTATAACGTTTATTCTATTATATATTTTGACTTCAAAAAATTTGTAAAGCTTATTAAAATGTTAATAAAGATTATGCAAAAACAATGAGATTGATTATTTCGATGCTTTGCCCGTAAACATTTTTTTAAAAAGCCGTAAAAAAACAGCCGAGAAACTAGAGGACCGCGTTAATTAACAGATTTTTGCGAAAAAGCGTGACGTATACGTAAATAAAGAGAGATCTGTACGTTGTCATTTCGCATATGCGCTGGTGAACAATTTCATTTAGCATGGGGTTACTTCAATATGTTACCACCGAGCTGAAATTTCTTCTGGACCTTTATAATCTCTTCGCTGATTATCCTGTGCAGTTTGAATACGATCCACAGTACCGTTTTTTAGAACAAAAATCGGCAACTCGACGTATTTCGTGTTTTTTTTTTAATGAAAATAAAATACTCGCAAAAATATTATACTAAAGGTTTAACAATTTTGTGTAAAATTGTTAAACCTTTTGTGTACATTTGATTAATTTAAAAAATAAATTAAAAACATTGCTTGAGTTAAAATAAAAACTAATTATACTGTAAATCATAATGTTTTCTATAAGATAAAACAAGCGATAATGTTTTTCAGGGAATCTATTTTTACTTAGTGTTCATTTTTTACTTTTTAAAAGTTAATTCATTGCACCTAAACTAGATTTACCTGAACCGACGTTGACAGCCGATTTAGCATCCAACGATCCGGGGTAAGACGATATGTAATTTTCATTCAAATTGTCCTTGTTTCCTACTCTCGTTTCTGGAATTCCTGATAAATTACAACTGCACGCGAAAAAAAAATTACTGCACAACTGCACTACATTTCCAAACGATAGGAAATCTACGGTGACCATTGTTCAACAATTTCGAACCGTCAAACTTCAATTTTCAAAAAAAATCTCTCATGGTACTTGAAACGTTTATGAGGAATTAATTGTTGCATTATAAAGGGGAGAGTAGCATGAGTCTCAAATTTGACATTCCCAAAAATCAAGTAGAGAGTTATAAGAACAAGGAAATTGTATATAGGATATACATCTATAAGTTCTATTTATATATTTTTTATATTTATATTATTTATATATTTCTATACATGTTCAATATTGTCTACATACATATACATGGGTATATGTTTTTTTTTTATTACCAGTAGCGCAACCAGAAAAAGGGAGTCCCGAGGGATTTGATGTTTGAGGATGAGAAATACGGGGATACCATCTTAAAAATTGGAAAGGTCGATCGATAATAAATAAACAATTCGCTAATTCATTTGCTGCTGTTTTTATTCTAATCGTGTGTTTTCCAAATTTCTGTTATAAATTATATGATTATGATTATTATTATTATCCGTTAAAAAATTTGATTGAATGGCAGTTTTCCAAAATTGAAATGACATTGAATGACAAAATCACTCAATGTCAAT